>CM074752.1:11507528-11772528 GCA_037367245.1 Phrynocephalus guinanensis
AGAGGTTTTTCTTGCTGAATTTTGAATTTCAGTTGCGTTGCTTTAGCTGGACAGCAGAAGTGCAGAGATGCGCTGAGCAGTATTAGCTTCAAGTTCCCCCAGAGTAGACTACCCCCTTTTCTCATCAACTGGCACTTACAGTCTCAGTAGTTCACCTGGAGCCATTTGAAGTGGAAAGAATAAGAGAGTTCATTGACTTACAGTGAACAAAGGCGGCAGCAAAAATGACAAACATGGGTGCTCTGAGCAACAGGCCTCAACAGACTCACGACAGAGAAGGAAAGAAGAGCAGAGAGGCAGGGCTCTCTCTGAATCAGAGGTAGGCAGGAAGGAAGGAATGGTTAGTGCTGGATAGATTGACAGTCATCTGAACCCGGACAAATCCCTCCCCGCCAAACATCCTAGAGCAGTGGTGGCAAACCTTCGGCACTCCAGATCTTTTGGACCCCTACTCCCACCGTCCTTTGTCATTGGCAAGACAGGCTTGGAATTCTGGGAGTTTTGGTCCAAAACATCTGGAGTGCCCAAGGTTTGCCAGCACTGTCCTAGAGGTAGCATGCAAGGTTGCAAATGCTCTCAGCCATTTTCTCACGCCTTGATCTTGGGTGGTCTCCCTTTTGGGGAAGGGGTAAAGTGGAATCAATAAATCTGTTGGCAGAGGATAGGCGCTCCTGCAGAACCATGGCCCCTCTCCGTCCAAACAAGAAATATTTCCAGACGGTCCCACCCAACCTTTTACTGGTGGATTGACTGCCTGCCTCTGCTTTAAGGATGGATGACTCATCAGAAGCAGCACACGATGCAGCTGCTGTAATCCCTACAAGCTGTTGTTCTGTGCCAAGTCAGCCCTCTTGCCGATTGATTGGGCAGCAGGGCTATAAGGCTTGGAAGAGAATTGTGTCTCAGTGGCCTTGGATGGGAGAATCAGGAGATCGGAATCTTTCCAGCATAGTAGCTGCCAGTCTAAGCTAACCGGACAGGAGATATCTGGTGGCAGAGCCAGTGCTTAGGGCAGTGGTCCTCAACTTTCCTAATGCCGCGACCCTTTAATACACTTACTCCTGTTGGGATGACCCCTTGCCCTGCTTGGAAGAGGCCACAAGCCCCCTTTGGCAGGCCACTGCCGCAGGGGCCATAGGGAACTTCCCTCTACAGGCACCCTCGGCCAATCGCAGCCTCCGGGGCCATCGACTGACATCCCCTCCAACCTATCAAGCTGTTACTCGCTCTTTCCTCCCTTTCCTCCCCCTCTTCCTCTAGACCCAAGCCGGTCGTTCGACCCCCAAAGGCGTCCCGACCCCCAGGTTGAGAACCACTGGCTTAGGGGAATGAACCCCCTCTGTGCCTCCCAGGGGAACAGCTAACCTGTGTAGCCTTTGTCTGCCTGTTTCCTTATATGCTGTCTTTCTCCTAAACGTATTCAAGCCGCCTTGAATACGTTGACGTTGCTGTTGATACTACTCAGCCAAAATGCATTGCCATGTGGGTAACGACTCTGCTTTGGCCCCTAGCTTATGGAGACCTTCAGATCTGCTGTTTGCTGATAGTGTGAGTGCCTCATGTCCATAAATCCAAACATTGCCTCCAGATACTGGAAGCACCTTCCTGTATTCTTACCTGGAGCGTCCGATGGCATTTCCAGCCCAGGTGCATAAACACATGGGGCTCCGAAGGCCTGTGGCCGGAATTTTGTAAGACGTAAATACTCAGGTCAACTTACAAAAATGGCTCAACGGATTTAGATGGTTGGAAATCCTTTGGCGAACGCATGAAGAGGGATAACCTCCCCCCCCCATCATTTTAAAAAGCCCTTCTCCTTTGCAACATGGCTTTAGTGGCATCAAAAGGGCAATACAGCGTATTTGTACAGAAAAGACTAGTTGGGTGGAAATGGCTGCAGAAACCTATGTTGTAGTACAGTCTAGGCTAGAATAGTGCAGCACAACGTATGTGGAGATGGTCTGGAAATGTCATTTGGTGGATCAGGGAACCTCTCCATGTTGAGTGGGCTAGAGATTTAGAACCAATGACACCCACAAAACACACATTGTGTAGTTCTCTGCAAGTTTGTAATATCTATGTATCTGGGGAGAACTTTCCTGGGGGTTCCTATTTGGCGGATGCATAACTAGACATTGAAAATTCAATTTTCGCCAAACTTGGAGGGATGGTAGAGGAACATCAGAGGAAGCCCCTCTCCAAATTTGGTGTCTCTGGGTACCTTGGTGCGCATTTTGTGGCTCAATGAATTAACCAAACAAAAATAGCAAAAATTCGTCAATTTGTATTCGTCGGGGAAAATTTTTATTTATGATGAATACGAATTAACAAATTTTGACAAATTGACCAAATTAATCAGAAAACATGATTCGTTTTTTCAATTCATGCCCCATTAAGCCATCATCAGGTCTGTCTTTGGAAAACTGGAGAAAGCTTTCCCCAGTATTGCTCCATGTTTGTGGAATAGATTTCCCAGCGAGATATGTTGGGTCTAAGCTTTTGAAAATCACTGAAGCCTAAACCACTGAGCTGTCCTACCAGCTCATCTTTCTTTGACTGTACCATTATACCCTTCTCAGAAATCCATAGACTACATTATTTCCCCCTCCCCAACTAAAGCCACGAAAACCATGTTACACATCTATCTCCTTTTACAAACCTCCTTCGTTTTTAGTGGCCCACCTTGCCTCCTATTATCATTTCTTACTGTTGTTGGATCTTGTGGGGGTTTAAGCAGGTGTTTCCCCCCAGCCCGTACTGGTATTACGTGTCCCGTCTTTTATCAACCCGGTCCAAGCCTACTTAGCTTCCAAGAAGGGTGTGTTCAGTCCAATGCACCATTTGCGGTTGCTAAAGGCGCGTGTTATTGTGAGAACCTGTTTCACTACAGGACAACCTTTCCTGTTTCCCCTCTGCAAGCTGATCTGTCATTAAAGCTTTCTTTAAAAGAACATTTCTAACCAAAGAGCCCTGATTTGACTCTTCTATACAGCAAATTTGGTCTAGTAAATCAATGCCTGCTGGTTCCTTTTCCGATATCTTCGGAGTCAGAGATCTCTTTCTCCCACCTTTTTTGCTTGTTTTGTTTTCTTCTGTATTTTCCCCCCCCCCTAGTTAAAACCAAGTACACTGGTACCTCAACTTATGAATTTAATCCATTCTGAATGCATACTCTTAAGTCAAACTACTCTTAAGTCGGGGTACCTATCTAAAAAATTGAAAAACTAAGTTGAAAAAATGAAAAAAATTGTAAGTGGAGCAGACCGTATCTACAATTTGTAAGGCGGCAGCTAAAACCCCAACAGTTTTCTGCTATTAAGTCGAATTGCTCTTAAGTCGGGCTACCACTGTACCTAATCTAACAGAATTGTCACTGTCTCAAAGCAACGGAAAGGATAACATACCTGTTGCGGGGCCGAGTGTTGTGTCTAATAAAACCTGATCTCCCTCGGAGCAAACAAAAACTGCCTTTTCTTCATTTTAGTCGGCTTCCAATGAAATGCCGGAGCTTGCTTTAATAGATTTAGAAATTTTGCATTGCCCAGAGGTAGATGGAGCCGGGTGAGCAGTCACCTTGCGTAACCTGCTGCGTGGCGTCCAAACCAAACAGATTCTCTGTACTCCACTGTCATCACCTGGAGTTGGAGATGACATTTGGCTTCTGTTTCCTAAAGATACCATGCAAGTGTGTGGATGCGGTCTCTTCTTTCAGCACAGGATTGTGTCATTGGGGCTATTTTCCCTCTTAGTGGGAAAGTTCCCACCGACCAGCCAACCAAGAGCAACGATTTCACCTCTGACCCCTTGTGATGAATCACTGTGACCTGGGAGCTTTAGACCAACGGTTCCCTTTCTGCTTTCATTTCCTGTCCTTGGTCGAAGAATATTTTAGCAAAGCAAAAGAAGGAATAATAGTGATCTAAGTTACAGGGTGGGTAGGCCTTGATCCCTTTGAGAGTCTTTCAGTCTCGTTGTTCTGCACAGGACAATGACAATAGAGATCTATCTATCTATCTATCTATCTATCTATCTATCTATCTATCTATCTATCTATCTATCTATCTATCTATCTATCTATCTATCTATCTATCTATCTATCTATCTATCCCTCCCTCCCTCCCTCCCTCCCTTCTATCTATCTATCTATCTATCTATCTATCTATCTATCTATCTATCTATCTATCTATCTATCTATCTATCTATCTATCTATCTATCTATCTATCTATCTATCCAAATGAACAAGCGCAGGCAGTGCCTGTGAAACTTCAGTGCATGGGAACGGTTTCATAAATGCATCTCATCAGGGTGACGGTGACATCTCTTAAGCGCATAGCGCAAACGTGGCACTGGCTTCCTTTGTTGGCTTGTGGGTGAGAGACGAATCCATGTGCCTCTCTTCTAAAACTGAAGTTTTCTTCCTCTACCTTGCAGGGGTGATGTGGCACTCTTTGAAAAGAGTCAGTGCTTTATTCGAACCTGGACAAGGACATGAGTGAACGCGGGTGGATGGTGCATGGACTTCCCAGGCTGGAAGCTACGAAAGGCAGCAAAAAGCCTCAACGATCTTGTTTAAAAACCAGCCTCTCCCTCTTCCTATGCTCTCTTTTAATGTATGCATTCCTTAATCATGCTGCGTATTGTGCCCTTCATCTTTGTAATATTGATGTGCTCATGCTTATCATGTGGGACTTATTTTGCTTGCCTGTTTTTCTCCCCCCCCCCAAAAAAAAACCCCCTAATGTGGCATTCTAGATGTATTAGTCTTGGAGAGTTTGATGAAGAATCACATCCTCTGCCCAAGATAATTCTTTATACTTGTTTCTACCTTTCTTACAAATAGATGGGTGCAGGTTTGAGTTCGTGGACTACGGCTCCCAGAAGCCCTGGTTAGTATCCACCCATCGGAGCACCTGCCTAGGGCATTCTGGGAGTTGTAGTTTAAAAAGCAACCTCTCTGCCCTCCTCTACTTACTAAATGTATTTGGCGAAGTGTTTCCTATACATGTGCATTATTTGTTCCCCATCTGATCTGTATTTTGTTAAGATCTGACCGTACCATTTGTACTGCTTGCCACTACTTTATAATGTTTTTTCTAGCACAGTTTTGTGTGTCTCTAACTATCCTTGAGTATTTTGGGACAGGATTCTTTCTGGTGCTGTATTTTTTAAACAAACTGGTACTGAACACTATTGCTACATCAGATCCATAATGGGAGGGGGACCCAGATGCCTTAAATCACAGAAAAGGTCTTCCATGCCAAATATTCTCAGAGGCCTCCCTAAAGATCCATCTTGAATTTTCAGGTATTTCATTAGGAATCGGTTTCTGTTTGGAGCCATTGATCTGGTTCCCCTCTGTGGAGGATACAGTGGTACGGACTTAAAGCCTTTTGTACGTATTACGACACTAACTTTCCCTTAGTTTTGTAATAAATGGGATAGACATGAAATAACAATGTGTGGCTTTTATTCTCATTACTATTTTTTTGCATTGCTCATAAATGTGTGAACAGATTGTCGCTGCAACAGGAAATTAATTTGCAGATGGGTGGGCGGGGTGCCATTCCTCATAAGAGAATACAAAGATATTTTTTATAGGGAGGAGAAACCCCACGCCACCCCTGATCATCTAAACCAGTAGTTCTCCACCTGTGGGGTCCCCAGATGTTCCTGGACTGCAACTCTCAGAAGTCTTCATCAATACCTGAGCTGGCCAGGATTTCTGGGAGTTGCAATCCAGGAACATCTGGGGACCCACTGGTTGAGAACCACTGGTCTGAACCAAGGACAGGTTACAGATATCCTTACAGATGTTTTGCTCCAGCTCCTATCATCATCATCATCATCATCATCATCATCATCATCATCATCATCATCATCATCATCATCATCATCATCATCATCATCATCACACCTTCTTCTTCTTCTTCTTCTTCTTCTTCTTCTTCTTCTTCTACTGCTACTGCTACTGCTACTGCTACTGCTACTGCTACTGCTACTGCTGCCTGTCTGACAAGTGGTCCGGAACTAATCATCAGAAAGCACTGAAATCCTGTTACTCCGAATCTAAACATACACCATTGAACCTTACAATGTAGCTTAAAGCCTTTGGTTGTTATCCTTGGGTTTGTGTGTGACAAGTGTAACTAATATATAAGTAACAATGATGCACCATGAAGTTGATTCTGAAACTCCCAAGTTTTTCTAGGTATAAACTACTCAGAAGCCATTTACTAACACACGTACCTGTTTTTTTTTTCCTGGTTATGATCTGGGGCCATTGTGCACAGAGGTGGTAGGGCACATAAACTTCATCAGGCACGCATATGCCAAGTGATCCCACTGTGCTATAGCAGTTCATAGAGAGGCGTGCAGAGAAACGATGTATAGACTGTCCTGCAACATCTGGAAGGCTTCCATGGATTTGAAAAACAAACCCACAAGGAAGTGCAAACCAACCTGACATCCGAATGAAATCAAACCCCACGGTCATGCTGCTCTTGGGATCCAAACTGGAGCCATACTACCAGCAAACCCAGTGCAATAAATACATGGGCTTGGAGACTCCATGATTTCAGTGGATCAAATTTGATTGCTCGAGGGAAAGAGGAAGACCAAATGTGAGGCGGACCAACTCCCTAAGGAAGCCACGGACTTGGGTTTGCAAGAGCGGACCAGGGCGGTGGAGGCCAGGACGTTTCAGGGGTCGCTCCTGCGCCGGGTCGCCATAACACAAGAGGCAACTTGCCAACTCGCAACGGCAATTATACTGGGGGAGGGGGTGCAGCGGGAAAGTGATGAGTTGGTGGGGAAAATAAAAGATCTGTGCGCCTGATTGTCAGCTGCTTGGCCCTTTATCTGGCAGCCAAATGAATGGGGGAAAAGTCAAACAGACAGAAGGACAAACAAACAACCATAACGTTGCTACACGCAATTGGTCCTTCTCGGTGGCCAGGCCGGCTATCTGGAATAAATTGCTAAGTGAGATTCACCAGGCTCCATCCCTAGCCGCCTTCAAAAAGGTGGTGAAAACTTGGCTTTTTAAAGGATGCTTTCGGCAATCATTAAATGCGTGGTCTGGGCTCCACCGTTGGATATTGTTTGGTTATTATTTGGTCTGTGCCTCTAGCCGGGTTATTTGTCTGTCTTTGTATTATTGTTTTGATCTTTATTATTATTTTTTATATTTTATATATGTTGTTCTATGTAAAACGCCCAGCGTTCCCATGGGGAAAATTGGTTGCGGTATAGAAATAATAATAATAATAATAATAATAATAATAATAATAATAATAATAATAATAATAATAATAATAATAATAATAATAATAATAATAATAATAATACAGCTGCAGAAAGCCACCTTACTGGGATCTGATCGATAGATCACATAGTCCTAAACGCTTGGGAAGCGTTTGGATTGGTAATACAAAATCCAGTTTAGTCTGCTGTGATGATGATGATGATGATGATGATGATAAATAAATAAATAAATAAGAAAGAAAGAAAAGAAAGAAACCGCCCGGCTTCCCCCCCCCTCCCTGCTTGCTCCCCCATGCTAAGGGGGGGGGGCTGAAAATGCATGTTAAAAATAAAGACCAGCTGATCGTCTGCAAGCGGTCAAGGATCTGGATGGGGGGGGGAGCGGGAGCTTTAGACCAGCCCGATCGGCTGGTCCAGGACTAGGCTCGCTGATTGGCTGCGGGAGGTGGGCGGGGCTTTGGAAACCTCTCGCCCCGCCTCCCCGGTCCCATTGCTCCGCCCTCCCCTCTCCCCCCGCCGCTTGCCTCTTCGGATGCAGCAGCAGCAGCAGCAGCAGCTGCCGTGGGGCTGACACGCGTCTGCACAGCGGTCTTGGGGATCGGCTGGCGAGGGGGCCGTCAGGGCCAGGGGGCGGCGGCGGCAGCGGCGGCGGAAGACCCCCCCAGCCTCGCGCGATCCTGTCCAAGATGAGCACCGGATTGCGGTACAAAAGCAAGCTGGCCAACCCAGGTAAGGGGAAGGTTGGGCGCCCGGATGGTCAACACGCATCTCTCTGCCCCTACCCCGGGCTGGGCTGACAACCTGAGCCAAGGTGCGTTTCTTCTAACCCAATGCGTGCTTCTTCTTTTTATATTTCCTCCCCGCCTGTTTCTCCTCTGCGACCCACGCCTTGCCGTCCATCCCTGCTGGCCGATGGATCCCGAACCCGGGCAGAAGAAAAACAGGTAAGGCTGCCCGCCCCGTGGCTTTCCCTCCACCTCTTTTCCCCCTTGGTTTGGACTCCCATCATCATCATCCCCCCCCCACCCTCGCCACCCTCATTCCCCGGGATCATTTCCTGCAATGTTGGACCGGCCCCTCGCCCTCGGTGGAAGGGGGAGCCCCCCGTCGTTTCTAACGACACCCCCCCCCCCCGTTTGGCTTGGACTGGGGAGGCGAGGAAACGTGGGGACGCGGCCGATTCCCGCGGGGTTGGCGAGGGCAAACAAAGACATTTTTAAAAAAGGTCCGTCTCCGTCGCCACCATCAGAATTAGGGGCGGGCGCCTCTTTGTAAACCCGCTGCATCGAGTGGCGGAGCCCTGCGCAGAGACGTGTGTGTGTGTGTGTGTGTGTGTGTGTGTGTGTGTGTGTGTGTGTGTGTGTGTGTGTGTGTGTGTGTGTGTGCGCGTGTGTGTGTGTGTGTGTGCGTGCGGACCACTACTCCCCGAAACGCGTGGATTCTGGGATCTGTAGTCCCGAAACCACAAATCTGGACCCCCTTCGGCTGTCCCCCTTCGGCTGTCATCTGGATGGGTTTGGGATTAAAATAAAAGAGGCGCTTTCCCAGTCCACCACTCCTGCTTTGGGTGAGGGTAGCTGTGTTCGTCTTTTCAAGAATTCCGGGCAAAATTCAAAGAAAAACAAAACAAAAAAAAAAAGACACAAAACATGTGGCACCTTAAAAGACTTAACTTTCATACTTTAATGTAACCTTTGGAGTACATGTCCACTTTTTCAGATATATATATATAGCAGCAGAACCAGGAGTGCAGTGTAATATGTGTTGGGATATACCTTTCATGCCGAACATTCATTGGCTGTCCAGGGATCCCTTGTATAAACGAATTATTTCGCTCCAAATGAAATTCTGTTGAGCAAATTTTCTTTTATACCAATTTCCCCTAGGAATGCATTGAATACGGAGCAATCCCTAATCGCGACCAATTTTCTGTTGTACGGATTCGCACCATAGGCTAGGTGATTCTGTTAAGCAAATTTCTCCTATCTCTGGAATTTTTTATGTTGTACTGATGTTCTGCTATACAAACCGTTTGTTATATGAGGGTCTACTGTAGTATATTTGCATGTCAGCCTGGGTTGTAAGCATTTCTGCTTTTGTTTTTAGGAGATCAATCTAGGGGTTGCAAAGTGTTTTCCTGGGGGGGGGGGAGTCACCTTATAGGTATTGTGGCCCGCCCCCTTAAATAATTTCCACCTTGACCTTTCAGAGCCAGATATTAAAGTCAGCATGTAGGTGTGTATAGGAGAAACAAACAGGCCCTTTTGGGGGATGAAAAAGAGGTCTCTGTTTTCAGACGAAGGATGGTGTTGCCCCAATAGAAAAAAATGCTTTTTAGGCCCAGCTGGCAGGGAGGGGGTGTCTCAGGTTATTGGCTATTATAACAAGGGGAGAAGATTAAAAATAAAAAGGTTTGGAGCCACAGTTTTCGAGCCAGATTAGGCCAGAGGGCCATAAGAATGGATGCTTTTCTTCCTGTTTCTGGAGAGCGGTGTTTTTTGCCTGTCTAAAATGACTGTTTTCTCCCCCCCCCCCCCCGTTCCTTGTTCTGGTATCGTGCCTCTCTCAGCATCTCTGCCGCTCAGGAGATGACAGTCTCTGGAGACACACACACGTGCGCGCGCGCGCACATGCACACACACACACACACACACACACACACACACACACACACACACACAGGGAGAGAGAGAGAGAGAGAGAGAGAGAAGAGAAAGAGAGAAAGAGAGAAAGAGAGATGCCTGGCTTTGTGGTGTGCATGGGTGGGGTGATGTCATGAGCCAGCAACTGGATAGGGGTTCCCCACCCATCCACCTCTGTGATTTTGTTGGCTGTATTTCACTCCTCGAGTCCCGGAGGAATCACACTCACTCTCCCAGTGCACAGGCGAAACCAAAAAGCCTCGCTTCCCAAAGGCTCACAGATTGGTTTCAGCTTGGCTGTTGGGAGCGTCGCAAACCATTCATGTTGGCTGCATGGTCTTGTGGGCGCGTCTCTGTGTGTGGCTCGGGCGTTGGCACAAACACCCGTCTGTATTTGTTGCTTAGTGTTCCTGGTGCAGACGGGTGCGTGCTTCCCATTGGGTTAGGACAGTGGTGGCCAAACTTCAGCCCTCCGGATGTTTTGGGCCACAACTCCCACATTCCTTTGTCACTGGCAACACAGGCTTGGAATTCTGGGAATTGTGGTCCAAAACATCTGGAGAGCCGAAGGTTCACCAACACTGGGCTCCGGTGTTTCTCTTCTTGTGGCAAGGCCGGCCCTCTTGCTAGGCAGAACGGGGCAGCCCTCTCCGGCAGTGGAAGTAGGGAATCGTGAATGGGCAGCTTTGTTGCTCTGTGCTGTCAAGTCCGTGAGATATTTAAGGCATGTTTTCCCCAATTCCACCCCTCCTGTTCAACACCCGTAGCTGAGCGGGGATTCGAACCCTGGCCTCCTGATTCCCAGTCCATTGCTCGATCCACTAAACCACGCTGGGAATCCCTAAGGATTAATAAGGGAGTCTGTTTTTATCAGGGTTTTTGCTTTGCCAGGGAGAAGCATTTTCTGTCCCAAGGGCCAAAATAACATGGCTGGCTTTCGATGTGTTGACTTGAAGGGGTGCTATTGAATTTTTTCTGCGTCTGCATTAGCCTCGTGTCTCGGGATTAACCCGTTGTATCAAGGAAGGATGAAGTTCTTGACTTCTGGAGTTCAAGGTCTTTGCTGTCAAAGAGACCAGGATATGCGGTTCGCCAGGAGTCTTGCGCTGTTTTTGGCTAGCAGGTTGAGATGGAATGCAGATGTTTGTTTATTTATTTATTTATTTATTTATTTATTTATTTATTTATTTATTTATTTATTTATTTAGGAAGACTGTTAGAGAGGGGTAGGAGAAAGACCATCTGGCTGGCTGAGTTTAGGTATCAATCTGGCTGTGGTGCCAGAGATCAGGAGTTCAATTCCCCCCCCCCCCCCCCCTGTGGATTCCAGAACAGCCCAGCCTGACCAATGATGCAAGATTATGGGAGCTGCAGCACATGGACACTTGGAGAGGCCAAAAGTTCTCCAGCCTTGCCATACAGCTCTTTTGTCCCAAACTTGATTGCCACCTCCCAAAACCAACTGCCTGAGGCAACTTCCAGGCTCCCATGGATTCAAGGGAGGGTTGCATATATTTCCCGACTATGTTCATCTGTTGAAGAACACTATTAATCCTGTAGCAACAGAAAATCCAACTACGTTCAGCTTCGGTGAGGGGGGGGAGATGGGAGTTGTAGTCTCACATTTGGAGACTGCCAAACAGGGACGATGTTATGGTTGCAAAAAGGAGTAGAACGGTCTCCCGTTCACTCCGCCGGCTCCAACCTCCACTTTTTAATAACGTCAGTAAACCAGTAAACTCAAAACTGCTAGCCAGTGAATTCTGACTTATGGCCATCCTTTTCCAGGTAGAGGACAATACTCAGAATTGATTCATCATTCCCTTCTTCCAGTTTTTCCCTGGGACGGTGCAGCTTGCCCAAGGCCACCCAGGATGGCTGTTCTGGGATCCACAGGGGGGGATTGAACTCCTGATCTCTGGCACCACTGTCAGATTTATACCTAAACTCAGCCAGCCAGATGGTCTTTCTCCTACTCCTCTCTAACAATCTCCCCCCCCCCCAAAAAAAGAGTACATGCATTCTGTTAAATGCACACTTAGAAAAGCCTTTTGAGGCAGGGACAGCGAAATAACAAGCTAGTAATGATACACCATCTTCCTATTCTGGTACGATTTGGTGTTAATCCTACCCTCTCCAGATCTGAGCTCTCTCTGTCTCTCACACACACAAACATACACAGCTGGCATAGTTAATACCCACAAATTCCAGCATATGTCTAAAGACTTAAATAAGGTTAAAATCTTTTAAGCTCCCAATAGATCTTTTTTAAATAAATGGCTTTATTTCCAATCTTGTGTAATCAGGAAAAAAAAAAAAAAATACCAAAACCCAAGCTATTTTCTGGATCATCGTCTTTGCATAAGCCAGTGCTTAAACTGGTAGGGATTTAATCACTCTATCAGTGGCCAGAATGTTTAAGTAATCAGCAATCTGAGTTAATTACTGGCCTGAACAATGCTACTGTCACTCTGAAAAGTCTACCTCCATTGGGTCCCCTTCACCATGTGTGCTATGGGTAAAACATCCGGCTAAACCTTTCATTCAATTTCATTCTAATCCTCAAAATCTCACACAGAAAACAATCTTATTGGGCTCTAACAATATGTTTTCGTTTCTTATTTATAATTTATTTATTTATTAGATTTTTATACCATCCATCTGGCAACAAGGTCACTGTGGGTGGTTAACAGCAATGAATGAGTACAATACAGTGCAAATAAACTCAAATAAGTCATACAATAAACATAAAATACAGTAATATAATAAAAATAAAATTAACATTAACATTAAAGTGACGTAGAATAGTGTATATGTATTGTTATTGGTGGGCAAATAAGTTAAAATCACATTTTAATGGATGAATACTGAAATTACATTCTATTTGAGGAAAGGCCTGCTTAAATAACCAGGTTTTTAATAGTTTTTTAAAGGCAGCCAAAGAGGGGATCAGGCAGCTGTCTGGTGGAAGGTTGTTCCACAGGTGAGGGGCAGTGGCGAAAAAGGCCCTATTTCTGTTTCCCCCCCCCCCTTTCAGGCCTTTTGTGATGTTAATTGCCTCAAACGCCAGTTTCTGTTAGGATGTGACTGAATGGAACCGGAATTGCCTGGCTGCTCTAACCACTACACTGCACGACCTCTCCTTATCCGCATAGACCAGGCATGTCCAAACTTCGGCCCTCCAGATGTTTTGGACCACAACTCCAAGAATTCTAAGCTTAGACGGCCAATGGCAAAGGACTGTGGGAGTTGTGGTCCAAAACATCTAGAGGGCCAAAGTTTGGACATGCCTGACATAGACTAATGTTCCATAAGTGTGTGGGCCAACCAAAGAAATTTGGCTGCCTGAGGCAGAGCAGCAATGAGTGCTGACCAAGCTGTTCATACCAATGACAGTGAGACTTTATCCACTGCGCACTCTGTTGCTCTGAAACCAGTTAAATAACATTTGGGGCAGCAGGCATCCAGTCTCAGAAGCAAAACCCCTTCCCCACCCATGGCAATAAAAAAAAGAGAGAAAAGTGACAAGCCAAGATGTTAGAATGTCCTTGCCATCCTAAAGATGGAGACCAGATCGCGGACCACCGTGCGCATTCTTGGATTTAATTGGCGTTGTTTGTGCACTTGGCTGTCCCCTTATTGTCAGAGGAAGTGGGGAAGGTCATAGCTAGATTCTGCTTACGCAGGTGCAATATGAGAGCTGGCGCGCCAACAGTCTGCATGAACGCTGTGGGGGTGGGCAGTTGCAGTTTGCTTTTGGTAGCTTTAGAAAGAAACACGACGCCTCCGGTCTCCGAATGGGTCGAACCAATGATGCTGGAGAGGTGGACGAAATTCCAGCATCTGTCCCAAGCAGGAAGCAGGCAAGGGTGTTCTTGCCACACGTTTGCCAAGGAAAAAGAGTTAGCAGTTTGCCATCATCCTAGGCACCATCCTCCATGTGCAGCTCTGACTGCCTGCAGAATTCTGGGAAGGAGGGGGGGTCCAGGAATCCAGACCTGCACATATTTTAACAAGTCATTCAGGTGGCGCGCGAATTGAAGTGCCGTCTTTGGCCGCCATTCAGGGAGACGGCGCTGCTCTGGCCTTTGACATGAACTTTACAGGAACCCGACCCTCCTCTCCACCAAAGGGTTTCAGCACCTTGAACAGCTCCTGTCGCTGTCTAAGGGAATTGACAAGGAGGTTCGCGTACGTCCTGAACCCACAGCAGATTGTTGTAGCTAAGCCGGGGTCTTCCCTGTTGTCTTCTAACCACAGAGGTATACCATCAAAGTTCAAGGGCCCTTCTCAGAGTTTTCTTCAGTTTGTTAGACCGGCAGCCCCTCTAGCTTCTTTGTCATCTGCACCAACAAGTATAGGGCATGTAGTCCAGTCATTGGATTACAGTTCCCTTCATCCTTGGCTAGTCTAATCAGAGGTGGGGGGGATGATAGGAGCTGCAGTCTAATGGCTTCTTAAAGGCCACTCCCCCCCCCATTACCGGCTGCAGGCTTCTACACAGGACCAGAGGTCCCCCCCTCCCCGCTGCCACTTTACAAGGAATACTTAGATTCAAACTCAGGACTTGAGCAGAAAAAACATGCAGCTTATTCTAGAGGCCTTCAGATATTTATCACTTCGCCATCTGATCTGTTTTGTTTTTCACCCTGACAGCATGTCTCTCTCTCTCTCTCTCTCTCTCTCTCTCTCTCTCTCTCTCTCTCTCTCTCTCTCTCTCTCTCTCTCTCTCTCTCTCTCTGTGTGTGTGTGTGTGTGTGTGTGTGTGTGTGTGTGTGTATCTTTTCCATCTTTTGAAGCCCTGTGCCACTGAACAGGAAGTGGCTGAGGTTATAAGAGGGCTCTTCCTTTTGTACTCTTTAATGCCCATCAGCAGGGCGTCTGGCCACGCAGCCTGGGAAAACCAAATCCTGGATCCTCAACTGGACCCAGCAGGGCTTTCCTTGTGTTCTCATGGCATCTTGACAGGCACAGTATTCAGTGTTTGGCAGAGTGAGAACAAACCATGGCTACAGCCACATTTGCTGAGATGAAAATAAGTCTTTTCTTTTTCAGAGGTCCCTGGGAGCTCATAAGTATGTAGTCCACACCTGTGCACACTTTCTCAACGTTGCAGTGGTTATGCAGTGGTTAGAGTAGTGGTTCTCAACCTGTGGGTCCCCAGATGTTCCTGGACTGCAACTCCCAGAAATCCTGGACCGCTCAGCTAGTGATGAAGACTTCTGGGAGTTGCAGTCCAGGAACATCTGGGCACCCACAGGTTGGAAACCACTGGGTTAGAGGGTTGCAGTGCCTCTGGAGAGGTCAAGGTTCCAGTTATCACCGAGCCTTGAAACTCACTGGTTAGGACAATGAGTCTGATCTATCTTGCAAGGTTGTTTTTCAAACGAAAGCAAATAGGTGCTGCTTAGATGCCACCCCATAACTCTTAAGCCACCCTCTTGGCACTTTACAATTTAATGAGGCAGATACAACTTGCCCCCGCAATGAGCTGGGTACTCTATTTACCAACCTGGGTAGGCAGAGTCTGCCAGTTACCTAAGCCCATTGGGATGTATCTCTGGTCATGAGCAGAGCCTTGACTGCAGCCCTACAGTTTAGCCACAGTGACACAAGGATTTCATGAATCAAGCGGGCAAGCTAAGAGATACACGCTTCCATCTTGAGTGAATGGAATGAAAAGTGGGCAGTTTTAATCCCCAAAAGCCATGCATTTCTCATTTGGGCTTGCATTCCATCGCATCTGCATAGAAATGCTGCTTAAGCATAATTTTAGGTGGGTGTTTTCACTCCTTTGTATTGTACCGTCAAGAAAGGCACGGCACACGTTAATCATGCAAGCCAGGCTGGTTTGCTTGGATTAAGAATGTCCTGAGCACACTTGAACCTTTTTTTACAGGCAGAGCTCATGCGACTCCTCCTTAAATGGTCATTTCTTTGGAATGCACCTCTCGATTTGCACGGAGAAAAGGCATCTAGAACTTCTGGATCAGCATCCTTCTGCCTCTGAATCATAGAATCCTACACTCATAGGATGATGGAGTTGGAAGGGGCCTCTAAGGGCCAAACCCTTGTTCATGCAGAAATCCAAAGCAAACCAGATCGGACAGATGGTGGTCCAAATTTCTCCTGAATGCCTCCAGTGCTGGAACACCCACCACCTCCTGAGGTCATGGGTTCTACCATTGTATCATTGCTCTAACAGCAAAAAAGTATTCCCCTCTCCCCCTGATCTTCAGCCTAAATCTAGCTCTCAGGTAGTTATTATGCATGCTGCCCTCTGAGATAGTCAACTCCCTGCCTCTCTGCTGTATGGTTCTGTTGAACCTTCTGCATTGAGTATTTGTGTCTGGAAAACACACACACACACACACACACACACACACACACACAAAACCATCACAACGTTGAGAAGGAAGAAACAAAGACACACAACCACCCTGGTGTGTTAGAATAAGGGCAGGAACATCTACCTAATTCTGTTGTCTGATATGCATCGGAGATGGTTGTTGTTGTGCAGTCGTTCAGTCGTGTCCGACTCTTTGTGACCCCATGGACAGAGCTCGCCAGGCCTTCCTATCTTCCACTACCTCCCGGAGTTTGGTCAAATCCATATTGGTTGCATCAATGACACCATCCAACCATCTCCTTCTCTGCCATTCTCTTTTCCTTTTGCCTTCAATCTTTCCCAACATCAGGGATTTTTTCCAAGGAGTCCTCTCTCCTTATGAAGTGGCCAAAGTACTGGAGCCTCCGCTTCAAAATCTGTCCTTCCAGTGAACATCCGGGGTTGATTTCTCTCAGGATGGATAGGTTTGATCTCCTTGCAGTCCAGGGGACTCTCAAGACTCTCCTCCAGCACCACAGCTCAAAAGCATCAATTCTGCGGCAATCAGCCTTCTTTATATTCCAGCTCTCACTTCCATACATCACTACTGGAAAAACCATAGCTTCAACTATCCTGACCTTAGTTGGCAAAGTGATGTTTCTGCTCTTTAGGATGCTACCTAGGTTTGCCATTGCTTTCCTCCCAAGAAGCAGACATCTTTTAATTTCGTTGCTGCAGTTGCCATCTGCAGTGATCAAGGAGCCCAAGAAAATAAACTCTGTCATTGCCTCCATTTCTTCCCCTTCTATTTGCCCGGAGGTGATGGGACCGGTGGATCCTGTTTTATTAATGAGTTTAGGACACCTCTTGGGTCATCCAGACCTCTGTTTTTCCTCCTCCTCCTGCCCCTTATGTAGAGGCAAGGGCCTGTTTTTCTGTTTGGCAGGACTCTTTTCCGCCACTGCCTCCTTCGACGTCTACACCCCTTTGTGCCATGGTGGCTCAATCACCGAATTGCCTTTTGTGCAGGCCATCTGTGGATCTGTCTGCGAGATGGCTTATCCCAAGAGTAGCATTATCGGCTGAAAGACTGGGAGAACTCAGCCCTCGGATTGTCTAGATTGTAAATATTAGAGGGGGTGTTTGGGTGGTTGTTTGTTTAATTTTTCCTTCAGCAGCTGCAGCACCATCCATCAAAGGTGGAAGTGATTTAAAATGCTCTGGCTCCTAAAATGAAACAAAACAGCAGCGGTAGTTAAGAGATTTGTTTTAAAAATGGTGTGTGCCTTGATGGCAGCATATTACGGAGCATCCTGATTTGATTTTCGTGTGTTTTTATTCTGCTGCTTCCCTCTTGTCACTGAAGACTTGTTCAGGATGAAAAGGTGGAAGACGGTGCACCCTCACCCGATTTAGTGGCATTCCAGATGTGCATGCATCTGTATATCTGGACAGAAGCAGATGAAGCTTCAGCTCCACAGTTAGGCATGGAACTGCATTAGGAAGAAAAAGATGTCTGGTTATTCTTTCTGTGGGATTCGTTGAGGTGTTGATCGAAGAATGTGTCTCTGGAGCATGAATGTAAGAATGCTCACACATGTTCTTGGGCTTGAGACAATGGAGTATGTCATCAAAAGCCCTCTTGCAACAAAAGAGAAGGTGGAAACTTAAATAGGAAGGGCTTATTTTCATTAGCAACATCACTACCTAAAATAATGAAGTCATTTTCTTGCATACAAGTGCAGAGATTTGGTCCGAAGCCCATGTGTTGAGTTTCTCTCTCTCTCTCTCTCTCTCTCTCTCTCACACACACACACACACACACACACACACACACACACACACACAGAGAGAGAGAGAGAGAGAGAGAGAGAGAGAGAGAAGTGAAAAAAATACCACTGTCTAGTCTAGAGTGATAATGTTTCATCACTTTCTAATTGTGATGCTGCCATGCTCTCTGTTTTAACTCTCATTTGTCGAGGAATGTGAGAGGGAGGGTCAATGTGCATTTGTTTCCTGCAGTCAAGCAGGGCTTTTTAATTAAGTGGTGGCTGTATGAGCAGAATTTTAGGCTATGGAGGAAAAGAGGTCAACCACCCTACATTGAAAATCCTGAAAAGGGTTACCGTGAGTCATAATTGACTTGATGGCACATTATTGGTATTGTTAGTCATAGTAGTATTGACATTGGAGATAGGGAGCCATTGTTCAAATGGAAAATCACACTTGCAGGAATAATAATTTTTTAAAAATGCCCACCGGGCTGGCGTTGAGCATCTCTGGGTGTAATATATAGTGCATCTCTGTGGATCACAGCCGAGAAAGTAAATTCCATAGAAAGGATTCTGAATAAAAGGATGGGATCTTACACATCAAGTTACCTAAAAAGGTAAAGGTAAAGGTTCCCCCCGCACATGCATGCTAGTCATGTCCAACTCTAGGGGAGGTGCTCATCTCCGTATTCAAGCCGAAGAGCCAGTGTTGTGCAAGTCCCTGGCCACAAGGCCGGCATGGCTGCAAGGAAACACTGTTTCACTTCCCCACTTTTTATGGTGGTACCTATTTATCTACTTGCATTTACATGCTTTCAGACTGCTAGGTTGGCAGGAGCTGGGGTAATCAGTGGGAGCTCACTCCTCTGCGTGGCACCCGGGATTCGAACCACTGAGTTGCCGACTTTGCAGCCGACAGTTTTTGGAAGTCTTAGTCCACTGAGCCACCACACCCCTATCAAGATACTTAGTAGTGGTATTCTAAATAGAACTGGATCTTCCCTCTGCATGATGATGATGATGATGATGATGATGATGATGATTTGCCATCAAGTCAATTATGACTTTTACAGCAACCTTTTTGGGGGTTTTTCTAGAGAAACTGTACTCAGAAATGATTGACTCTTCCCTTCTTCCAGGGGTGCCCTGGGACTACTGTGCAGCTTGCCCAAGGCCAGACTGGCTCTTCTCCCAGGGCCTACAGTGGGGAATTGAACTCCCAACCTCTGCTTATCTCTTTTCGTGCTCTCCAGTCACGCCGTTTCGCCCGTCACGAAGAAACCCGATAAACTGTGTGCAAGAGCGTCTCCTGACTTCCTCAACTCTCCAGTCCCGCAAATACATGAAAAGTCACCTCCAAACCCAAAAAATAAGCAGGGCTGCCTTGGGTGGCCTTGCCTCCAAGTTTTATTTAACCTAGAAACGACTCGGGACACCTAAACCCAACATTGACGGTCAACTGCAAGAAAGCGAGCCATCTCGTAATCACATTGGTTTGGGGAATTTTGAAGCCGACAGTGGGTGGGGTGTGCAAACACACCATTGCTGTATCATTTTTTTTGGGTCCTGTTTTTTTACGCCCTTGCTGTAAAATGACTCAAAAGCTTTTGGGAGAGATAGGAAATTGCTTTTTTCCCCAGATGAGTCCATCCAGGATTTTTTTGGTGTGTGTGTGTGTGTGTGTGTGTTTTCTCCTAAAACACCACACATGAGCGCACACACAGAGATACACCCTTTCCCAAGCTCTGTAGATGCTATACCCCTTCATTCCTTCCTTGGACCCTTCTTTTGGTCAGACGGGGTTCAGGCGGAGGTCAGCAAGGTTCAAATAATCTCAGCCCGATTTGCCTTTGATGGAGGCGCATCTGTCCAAACAGCTCTGCCACACGGGAAGCATTGCAGAGGACCAGATGGCCAACCAGGGGCCTTGGCAAAAGCTCACCTCCCGCCCAAAACAAAACAAAATACCACCACCCCATGTCTGACTCCTGCTCAATCTTGAGGTCAGTTAAGCTCCCTCCCAGCGTCTGGGTATCTTCTTGCTTCTCTGAGCTCTTTGGATGGCACCAGAGCGCCTGAGACGGCCTTCCATCTGGTCAATTATTCATCTTACAAATTGATCGAGCTGTTTGCCGGGACACAAAGAGGCCTTCTGAGCATGCGCGAAGTGGCTTTGTGGGAACTCAGCCCTTGGCAGCCTAGGAAATATAAAGCACTTTTTGGATTGGCTTATATTTTAAATGCACACGTTTTGCCTTGTTAGCACCTACTCCTTGAGATGGGGGGGTCTGGTAGTTGGAGTGGAACGCCCTCCATTTTGGATTGATTTCTGGACTGATTTGATTTACACATGGGCTCACGCAATCCCCACCAGTGGCATTGCTTCCCTTCCCTGCTCAAGTCCCCTTATGCCGGGCATGTCCAAACTTCAGCCCTCCTGATGTTTTGGACCACAACTCCCAGAATTCCAAGTCTGTATTTCCATTGGCAAAGGACTGTGGGGGTTGTGGTCCAAAACATCTGGAGGGCCGAAGTTTGGACGTGCCTGCCTTTATGCCATTCTTTGCCACCCTGGTTTTATCCTTACAACAACCCTGTGAGGCAGGTCAGTCTTGGAGAGCTTGTAGCTCATTGAAGGCCGGAAACCAATTGTTCCTTCCCAGTCTATAAATTCAAACAGAGTCATGTCTCTTTGCTAAGAGTCTCCCCCCCCCCAGCTCATCAGTCTCTCGGCTCCGGAAGCAGTGAATCTGCTGAAGCCTGTTGTTGCGGGCAGCTATGTTTTGTTAGTTTGCTGTTGGCTCTGTTCAGAACTGTAAGTAAAGGAAATGGATCGTTCATTCTACTGCCGATGTCTTGGAGTGAGTTATTGAGACTGTAAGTGCCAGTTGATGAGTAAAAGGGAGGTTTGAAACAGGAAACTACATCCTCTCTGGCTCTGCCAGTCCTTGCAGTTCTGATGCATAGAGACTGACCAAAATTCAGAACTAGGCAACACGTGTTAACTGCTTTACTAATTAAAATCACACTGACCCTGTGAACGGAGTTATTCATTGTTGAGCTTGAACGACTGTTGGCTACTTCTTGGCATTCCAGTATGTTTTTGGCTGCTCTTCCCTGTCCATTGTGCTGATGAGGTTTGATGGGATATTGTGGTTCAAACAAGATCGGCCACTTGCAGTGGCAAATATGGTGTGATGCAAATATTATACGGTGTAACATAATGTTACCTTCATTATTCAACAAAACTGTAAGGAACTGGCTATAAATAGATTGTTCCCGGTTCTGTTGAAAGGTGAGCTGACATGCAGGAGCTGTATGTGCTCCCTTTTCTGTGGCGTTTATTTATTTATTTATTTATTTATTTATTTATTTATTTATTTATTTATTTATTTATTTATCAGATTTTTATACCGCCCATCTGGCAGCGAGGCCACTCTGGGCGGTGAGCAGCAATCAATACAATACGATGCCATGCACAGAACAAACACATAGCTCATGCAATAAAATAAAAACAACATAACAATACAGTAAACATAATAAAAATAAACATGAACAACGTAAAATGACCTATAATGGCTTCTGCTTGCAGGACTAGCGGCAGGATTTTGGACGAGTCAGAATTTTGTTTACTGAAAGAACAAACAGAAAACTTGGGGAAGATGGAAAATGTGTGGTGTGAACCATCCATTTCTGTGTGTTTGAGTTTGCATGCGCTGACAGGGAGTTCCTCATTGGATTCCAGTGGGATAAGCCCCGTGTTTCCATTTAAAAAAAAATCAACAGAAGTCCTGTGTTTAGCCTTGAAGAAGAAGATGGAAGATTGTCCTCTGTTTTGTTTGTTTTTTTGTGATGCTTTTTTGCCTACTTTTGAAATCTCCTTTGCTGACTGAGATCTTTTAATATCATGCACACAACTTCCAGTGGGATGGAGGAAAAAGTGCAGGGCAATTGGACTGGGCCTTCAGAGATCCTGTTAGGTTTGTAACTTCAGTATTGTCCAGACAGAATGTACGTTCCTGCTTTGTAGCTGTATGAACTGGTATTTCTCCCGCTGTCCATATGCAATAGAGATTGTCTCAGTTAAAACAAACAAAAAAATGGCAAAACCTTGCTTTTGAGGGTTTTTTTTTATGCCTTGTGAAGACGTGGGTCTTTTTTTGTGCCCTGGTTTGTTCCAGGGGGCTGAGGGTAGCACTGGTCTTGAGTTTTCTCTATCTTCTTTTCATTTCTGCGTGAGCTGAGCCTCCTGATCAGAAGATTTTAATTAACATGCTGCGTTACAAAATACACTTCCAGAAACAAGCTACAGGAAGGGTGGATTTTAAACAAGAATTTCAAAATCTCTAATAGAGATAGTTTTTGGGGGCGGGGGAGAGCCAGATTTAAAAACTTAACAAGACCTATTCTTCCTTGCAATGAAGTGTTACCAGAGAGGACAGAATTTCCAATTTATCTGGAACTGGCCTTATTTACAGATATTTGAAAACCGTGCCATAGTCTGCAGTATTTTTAGATCTTTTATTTTCCACCGACTGGAATGCTGAAGTCATCTGTGCTTTGGATAAAACTAGGACAAGCTTAACTGTTGACTCCTGCATTTTCTTTATGCAGGAGTATATATATATATACACTCCAGTGTGTGTGTGTGTGTGTGTGGTGCATATATATATATTCCCTATTTGACCACAGATTTTTGACCTTGAGCTGTAACCTAAATGCTGGCATGCCCCTGGTTTTTGTGTTGAACATGCAGGAAAGAGATTTAAAGCTGGGGCACCCATTCCAGCATGCAGGCTCAGTGGGCTGCGTAAGCTTTTTTACAACCTTGCATGCTGTCTTTAGTAATATTGGCTGGAAGGAGCTTTTCTGGCCTGGGATGACTGGCAATCTACCTAGCGCTAAGCAATTGCTCCCTTCTGTCTTTGAGTTCACAGAGAGCCCTACCTCTCCGCAGTTTTCTCTCTCTGTTTTCTGTTGGGAACAGTCAATGAGTCTGCTGAAGTCTGTTGCTGAAAGCAGTCATGTTTGTCAGCTTGCTCTGTTCATTTGTGAGTAATGAAACCATTTAGACTCTGAGTTATTGAGACGGTCAGTGTCAGTTGAGGAGAAAATAAGTGGACCTTGAAACTATTATGCTGTGTGAATCCCTGGGCTTCTGCTGTGCCGCTGGAGGAATCTAACCAACATTCAAAGCTGGGCAACAGGTTGTTAGGCATAGATTTTGTGCTATCCTTTTATCACCAAGATGGATGGCTTGGTGTGCCCGTTATAGAAGAAACGGAGCAGGCCAGTGGGAAAGATTTAGGGTGAAAAATCCCATTATTGTCACCCTGTGGTTTTCTGTTGTGCTCATACAAGGAAGTGGCAGTCAAACATACACACTTAGGCCATATGCATTGTTAACCTTCATATAGTGACCATATTAATTATTGACCTTCAAATGAATGGGCCAGCTCAGGTCTTGCAAACTCAAAGACTGTGGCTTCCTATATGGAGCCAGACCCCCTCTTATTTGAGCTTCCTCTCTTTCTGTTCCTTTCAATTTTCCCCAGCGTTATTGTCTTTATTTCAGCATGCTTTTGTACTTTGTCTATCCACTGATTCATTATCCACTGATTCAGTTATCCACAGTTGGCAAAGGGAAAAAAATACTCCAGCCGCTGCAAAGCAAGCTACTGTTGCAAAACAGTAGTTTTGGGGTTTTCTGGCGTTCTCTCTTATCCACAGTTTTCATCATCGACAGGAAGGCCTAGAACCAATCCCCAGTGGATAACGGGGTCCTACTGTATACCCAAATGACAATATCTTCAGTTTAGTACTTTCTGCTTAAGGAAGGTGCAGCCTTGATTCGGTCTAAGACCCATTTATAATGCATGCTCCGTATGTGTAATAAACCACATCTTGGGTTTCTGTTTGGAATTGATGAGTGCTAACCCTCCTAACCCCGAATATTCACTGGAAGGACAGATTTTGAAGCTGAGGTTCCAGTACTTTGGCCACCTCATGAGGAGAGAGGAGTCCTTGGAAAAGCCCCTGATGTTGGGAAAGATTGAAGGCAAAAGGAAAAGGGGACGGCAGAGAATGAGATGGTTTGACGGTGTCATCGATGCAACCAATATGGATTTGACCAAACTCTGGGAGGCAGTGGAAGATAGGAAGGCCTGGCGAGCTCTGTCCATGGGGTCACGAAGCGTCGAACACGACTGAACGACTGGACAACAACAACCCTCCTCATCTGATTTTTCCTCTTCTGCGGCTGCTAAAGGATACTCTTCAGTTTTCTTCTTCTTTTTTTTCCAGCTGTAGCTAGTCAGGCATCTCTGGGAAACTCGTGAAGGACTTCCTGTCTCATTCTTCCATTATCTGGTTCTTAGAATAAACCATGAGAAACTTACATTGGTGTTTCAGTTCCCAGTATGCCCTAAGCCGGTGGTGGCGCGAACCTTCGGCACTCCAGACGTTTTGGACCACAACTCCCACAGTCCTTTGTCATAGGCAATGCAGAATCAGTTGAAGCTGAGCAAAGTTACTTTTTTTCCGGGACTGCTTCTGCCGGAACCACCCAAGGCCTCTGGCTACTGGGGCTGGTGATTCTGGGGAACTAGTTCAAAAGACAAACTTTTTCCAAACTCCGCTGAATATTCCAAGGCTTCCTCCAGGCTCAAGAAGGCTCTGAAGACTCTTGTCCTCACCAAGCCTTTATGCTGGTATTTGAGGACCACACACTCCTTTGGAGGTTGCGGGACTCCAAGTTCTATCCACCCCCTGAGCCATCGTGGCAAAAGGTTCAGAGTGATGGGATTTGTAGTCCCATGGCTTCCAGGAGGCTAGATGTCCCACCCGCTTGTTTGGGAGTTCCAGTCTCTTTAAGTTCTGCCACATAGTCCTTTGCGGGTTGCGGGACTCCAAGTTCTATCCACCCCCTGAGCCATCATGGCAGAAGTTTCAGAGTGATGAGATTTGTAGTCCAGTGACTTCTAGGAGGCTAGATGTCCCACCTGCTTGTTTGGCAGTCCAGTCTCTTCAGGTTCTGCCAACTGGGCTGAACGCTGGAGTGAAAGAAAAAAAAAAAAACCACACAGAGAGTTGCCCTATGAGGCTCATATATTATGGCACACACTATTTCCAGACTGGAAGTCGAGTCCATCGGGATGAGCCTGGTCCTTCAAAGTTTGATGGGTGTGTGTCGAATGTTTGCTTTGAGGGGAAAGGAGTTGGCAAGGGAAGTAAACAAGTGTAAGAGTGGATGGCAGGGCGTGGGTGTAAGCTGAAACCTCGTAGGAGTGATCCCGAGAAGGGCGTAACTCCGAGGAACCAGGGGGAAGAACGTTTCTGAATGTCTCGGTCTGGTCTAACTGGAAAAGCATGACAACAATTTCAAAGAGGATTTTAAGGTCAAGCTCAGGAAACATCCCAGGCTTCATCAGCCACGGAGGGAAGTCATTGAAGGCTTCTCTCTGTCACAACTGTCTGTCTCCCCATCCTGAGGAAGAGACAATTTGGCTGACTAAAAGGCTGTCCTCCTCTCAGATCAAGACCTCACATCCACAAAGATCTTTTGCTAAAGCTTGGACAAGTTCCTTTTTCGGATTACAAGTCCCAAAACCCTGCCGGCTGCTGACCAGACGGGCTCGGAGATTCTGCTCGCTGTGATCCAAAAAAGGAAAAGTATTTTTTCCCCACCCCGCGCGTTGTTAGTCTGTGGAACTCCCTGCTGCAGGATGTGGTGATGGCATCTGGCCTGGATGCCTTCAAAAGGGGATTGAACAGATTCCTTAAGGAAAAGTCCATCACAGGTTACAAACCATGATGGAGATGCGTCATCTCCAGGCTTAAAACCAAGGGACTTCAAGGGCCAGATGCAGGGGAGTGGTGTCAGGAGACAAGATATCTAGTCTCATGCGCTTCCAAACACATCTGGTGGGGCCACTGTGAGATACAGGAAGCTGGACTAGATGGGCCTTTGGCCTGCACCAGCATGGCTCTTCTCATGTTCTTATGACCACTCAACTTGGGTTTTGCCCGGTTGTCCCTACCCCCCACTCCACCACCTTGGGTACCTCTTCCCTCCCTCCCTTTCTCTGTTTCTCGTACTCCTCCTCTTGCTTCTCTGTAGCTCTTCTCTCACTGCCCAAACCAAACAAGGTCCAAACAATACCCTTCCCCCCTTCCCTAAACTGTGAAATGAGGGGCGTGGTGGGTCAGCGGGCTAGAGTGCTCAAACTGTCGGCTGCAAAGTTGCCACAGCTCGGCAGTTTGAATCCCGGGTGCTTCACTGCGGAGAGAGTTCCCTCTGTTAACCCCAGCTCCTGCCAATCTCGCAGTTCGAAAGCATGTCAATGAAAGTTGATGAAGAGGTACTGCCGTAAAAAACGGGAAGGTAAACAGTGTTCCATGCACAGAAATGTGTTCAGCCATGCCGGCCACATGGCCACGGACTTGCACAAGCACACAAGTATGGGGGGAAAACCTTTACCTTTCCAGTGGTTCTCAACCTGTGGGTCCCCAGATGTTCCTGGACTTGCAACTCCCCGAAGCCTCCACCACTTGCTGTGCTGGAAGGGGTTTCTGGGAGTTGCAGTCCAGGAACATCTGGGGACCCACAGGTTGGGAACCACTTCTTTAGTCTAAACTGTGAAATAGCAAAGCTTTCACACCAGTAATGAAAGCGAGAGAGGGAGGGGTGGACTCAGCAGTCAGAATCCTATAGTGTGGACACGTCCTAGGGCAGGCATTTCCAAACTTCAGCCCTCCAGATGTTTTGGACCACAGCTCCCACAGTCCTTTGCCATTGGAAATACAGGCTTGGAATTCTGGGAGTAGTGGTCCAAAACATCAGGAGGGCAGAAGTTTAGGCATGCCTGTCCTAGGGACAAACAGCTGCTTTTAAAAGAGGTGCTGGGTGTACAGTCAGGAACGCAACCAGCACCTCATTAAAGGAACAGCCGTTTGCTGCTGAGACTTCCTGGGTTTCCTTGGCACCATTGTAAACAGGCATCAGGAGTCTGGCCAGTGAATGTATGGCAGATGTCTCCATAATTTATCTATAGTTTTTAGTCTTCTTGGTCTTTCCGCAGAAGACGTATTTGGAAGTCAGTTGGCCACAACGTCTGGCGGCTGATGTCCCCTGTGGAAAGGCCTACAGCTCACCGCAAGAAAACTCAAAACTCGGATATTTTATTGTGCTTTCCTTTTCTGACCCTGCACCGCAAGCTGGGCGAGGTGGCGAGTCTGCAGTTCGTGTTGAGCCTTGCCTCTGGAGATGGAGATGCAGGGCTGGTGTCATGAGTGCGACAAATGCTGAACATAGATGGTCCCTCAAGGGTGTTGTTTACACAACGACTGTTGGCGAGTGGAGAGGGTGGGCTGTATGGTTTGCGTACATCCGTGGGGTTCAAACTTCGGCGCTCCAGATGTTTTGGACCACAACTCCCTACCGTCCTTTGGCAATCTAGGCTTGGAGTTCTGGGAGTTGTGATCCAAAACAGCTGGAGGGCCGAAGTGTGTACACCCCTGGGGTACATGTAGGGAAAATGTCAGGGAAACCAGAGGGAAAATGGAATTACAGGGGGAAACAACATGAACGTGAGGGCCAAACTTGAACAAACAGCCATGGGATACCCGGGATCAAGAGCTATGTGTGGAATGGCATTGCTTCCACAAGGGCTCCGCTGGTTGCCGTGAGCCTTCAACGCCGCACTGGAACATTTTGTTGCTCTGCAGAGCCCTCTTCCTCTGGGGTGTGAGACTCACCATAGACAGGTGATAGCTCAAGAAATGAACCTTTTGTGCCTTGGGCAGGGCCCGAGCCGTGGGCAGGGACCTTTGGTATGCGGAGCCAGGCGATAGGAACACCTCCTCCTCCCTGCTTTATTTTGCTTGTGGATGCTGCGAGAGTGATGCTGTCATCTTCGGGGGAAACAAACTCTTCGGCGTGGCTTTTGGTGAAACCTCCACCCTTTCCCGTGGTGTGTTTTCCAACCCTGGGAAAGCTCCCAAGCTTTGATTCCGCATATAAATATATATATATATTAAAAACTGTTTAAACAAACAAAGCTCAGCGGGAAAGGATCTCCGAGTTCTTCTCTTCTGGCTGTTTCTCGCCCTCTCTCTGCAAAGGACTGTGTGCTACAATCAGTGATGGTGTTTCCTTTCACGCCAGCCCTCGCTGGCCGCCTGTGAAAGGGTGCCCTGTTTAGCAGGCCGAGTTGCAAATGCTGGCCCTGCCAGGTTCCAGCCTGTACCAGGGACTTGGAATGATGAGGCCCGATGGGTCCTGCGCCACTCGGCTCAGTGCCCCCTTTCCCCTTGGGTTGAGGGTAGGACCCTCTGATTTCACATTGCCTCTGATTTCACCTTTCATAGTTTTATTGTGTGTGTGTGTGTTGTGTCGTTACAGTCGTGACTGACTCTTCGTGACTCCATGTCCATGGAGTTGTCTTGGCAGGAGTACTGGAGTGGCTTGCCAGTTTCCTACTCCAGGCGCCTACAGCACCTAGTATTCCCTGGTGGTCGCCCATCCAAGTACTAGCTAGGGCCGACCCTGCTTAGCTTCCGAAATCAGGCGAGATCAGATATGCTTAGGGCATCTAGGCAGCTTAGGGCATCTAAGGCAGTTTTATTAGCCTTCATCATCTGCTGTTGGAGTTTGTAGCGAACTTCACATGCTGCTTCTAGTGGCGTGACTGGGAGGGACCCAAAATGTCTTAGGCTAGGGTGACTGTCAGTCACAAACAGCACTAAGCGAGAGTTCCTTCCCTCTGATTCAAAGAGAGCTTTTGCGCTCCCCCTTCTTTTGTCTGTGGGTAATCTGTGAGTCTCTTCAGGCCTGTTGCTCAAAGCAGCCATGCGTTGTCAGTTTGCTGTTTGATATGTTGATCTGTAAGTAATGAAACTCCCTCCGCCAGTATTCATGTCTCAGAATGTGTTGTTGAGACCGTAAGTGCCAGTTGATGAGAGAAAAAAGGGCAGATTACCCAGGGGAACCTGAAGCTAATTCTGCTCTGTGAATCCATGGAATTCAGCTGTGCAGCTAGAAGGATTTAATTAGAAATGCAAACCTCTGTGGCACCAGTTGCTGGCTTCCTCCCTAAGGCCTCGAAGACTGTTGACGTGCCCTGTCGGGACGTCATGCCGATGCCTTGATGGCTTTGATTCCCTTTTGTGGTACCATTCCCGCCCCCCCACCCAGCCGTTCCATTTTATAGGTAGAGTCCCTGGCACCTTCAGCTGCGTGAGCGAGCCTGACGCACGGCCGTCACGTTTAATTTCCTCTCGGCTAGCCTGGTTCTGTCACTTCCAATTGAACCGTGTGCCTGGGCTCAGGTTGTGTGGTGATCTTCTAATTACCTCTCCTGTGTGTAAACATACCTGTGGAGCAGCCCCTCCAGCAGTGGGTTCGTTCCCGAAGCGCCTCCCTCGTCCTCCGAGATCCATTTGTTTTGGCAAGAGGCAATCTAGTATGTATGCATGATTGCTTCCGCTACATTTCATTCTGCCTTGAACTATTTAAGGGGCCGTGTTTGTCTTTCTGAACTGTCGCGTCCGTTACCATCATAGGGCTTTGCCGTCTCCTCGAATATACACCAGGACGTTGATGATTTCTTTGGCGGTTGGAAAACCCGCTGCAATCGTTTCAAAAATGACACCTCCGTGATCCCTGTTGCACACCGTTCTCCCAGAAACCTGCTTCCTTTGTTTGCCCTTGACACCTGTGGACTCGCTGTTTAGAGCTGTGGCAACCACTGAAAGCTGAACAGGGCTCATTTGTGTTCCTGGAACAGGTAGTAGAAAATCAGACATCTGCACAGCTCGAATTAAATTTATCAAGTGGTTGCTATAAGTTCAGGAAGCTGTGTTGCCACTGGTCCCTGTTGGTTCCTCTAGCCCAGGCATGTCCAAATTTCGGCCCTCCAGATGTTTAGGACAGCAAATCCCACCGTCCTTTGCCATTGGCAATCTAACCTTAGAATTCTGGGAGTTGTGGTCCAAAACATCAGGAGGGCCAAAGTTTGGACGTGCCTGCTCTAGCCGGTGGTGTCCAAACTTTGGCCCTCCAGATGTTTTGGACCACAACCCCCACAGCCATTTGTCATTGGCATTACAGGCTTGGAATTCTGGGAGTTGTGGTCCAAAACATCTGGAGGCCCAAAGTTTGGACACCCCTGCAAGGCACAGGAAGAAATTACTTGAACAAGTTTCATCTGCCCAGTTGGGTCTTTTAAAATGGATTGTTATACCTTACTGGATTGAACGCAAGCTGGCGTTGCTTACATCTTTTGATACTGTGTTTTTCCCCCCTTTAAAAACATTATTGTATACAAAATACAAAAAAAATACAAATTACAAATTACAAAAAAAGAAAATACATCAACAACAGTGTATCCCTTCACCAACAGGACCACTCTTCTCATTTATATACATTATCCTCCTTTTAATATTGTATCCTTGGTGTTTCTAACTTAAATACTGTCTTTCAGTTGTTGCAAGCCGCCCGGGGTACTTTCTAAGGAGAAAGTTGGGTTACAAGCAAGCAAGCAAGCAAGCAAATAAGCAAACGTTCTGAATGATAAATCCCAGAATCCAAAACCCAGTCGCTTATCAACCTGGCAGAAGGGTTTGGGAAGTTGTCGTCCAAAAAGCACAAATGTTGAAGATGCCTAGAGTCTTTGAATAGTAATATTAATAGGTCAATTCTGACTTGTGGCGGCCATTTCCAAAGTGTTCTAGGTAGGGGAATACACAGAAGTGATTTAAAATTCCCTCATGGTGCAGTGGTTAAATGCCTGTCCTGCAGGTAAAACTGTGCTCACAACCTGGGGTTCAATCCCAGGTAGCAGGCTCAAGGTTTGCTCAGCCTTCCATCCTTCCGTGGTCGGTAAAATGAGTACCCAGTTTGCCGCTGCTTGTGGGGGCAGTGTGTAGCCTGCATACTGTAATTCAGGCATGTCTAAACTTTGGCCCTCCAGATGTTTTGGACCACAACTCCCAGAATTCTAAGCTTAGATTGCTAATGACAAAGGACTGTGGGAGTTGCGGTCCAAAACATCTGGAGAGCCGAAGTTTGGACATTCCTGCTGTAATTAAAACTGTAAGCCGCTCAAAGACTACTTGAAGTGGTATGGGGCAGTATATAAGCAGAACACTTTGCTTTGCTTTGCTTTCTTTTGGAAGGATGCCCTGGGAATGTGCAGTTTACCCGAGGCCACCCAGGCTGGTTCCTCTCCCAGGAGGCCCAGTGGGGGATTGAACTCCCAACCTCTGGGATTGTCTGCAAGCCAAGTGGGCATCCTGTCGTGGAGCTGCAGCCCCCCCCTCCGGTACGCCTGACCTTACATGACTCCGAATACGATCGGCTTTGCCCCAATACGGAAGACCGCCAGTGTTCAGTTCAGCTGGTGGGGTGGCTGGTGTCGGCCGCATAATTCCCCCATTCATAAAACGTCCACCTCCTTCGCCCTGTCTGCACGCCAACATGACTGCGGCGGACCAAGCCGCTCCAGGCGCCTTTGATTTTTTTTTGGGCCATGAGGGGGTGAGACAAAGGGACATTTGTCTTCTTCTCGTGGCACGCCGGCTCCGAAAGGAGGATCCGTATTTGTGCGGTGCGTCCTGGGCCCCCTGGTTGGGTGGTTTGTCCTGCTTTGATATGGCTGGCAGAGAAACTGAAGCCTGGTCACTCTGAACCTTAGACGTGTTTTCTGCGAGGTCAAGGGAAGCTTCGATTGGCGGGAAGCCAGGCCGTGGGGTATCCTTGGCAGAACCTTAAAACAAAACAAAACAAAACAAAAAGGAAAGAAAGCCCTTTCTACATCTCCACCGCAGGAAGCTGGGATGTAGGAGGTTTGTCTTGGGTTGCCCACAGCTTCCTTGTTGACAACCGTCGTTGAGCGTTCGCCGAGACGAAACAAAAGGGGAGCTTTTTAAAAGCACTGGTTCTCAATGGCATGTATCCAGCCTGCAACCAAGAGGTGATGGTGGCGTCTGTCCTAACCGCAGTCTCGTGCATCCCTCTAGTGGAAGAAGAGAAGTCTGTGCAGATGGAAAGTCAGTTTAAAATCTCTTTCAAAACATTAACCTCTTTGTAATGGGTCAAGACAGAATAGTTCCTTGATGTCTGCGCTTGGGATGGACCAGTCCAACTGCAGCCACTTAAAAGGGGGGGGGCGAACACACAACACCCTATATTTTGGAGAAACGAGAGCCAAATTAGTCACCGCCAGTTGATGTGTGCGGTTTGGGAGTCATTCTCTCCTGACTTACTTAATTTCCTCATCCGTCCCTCACGTTGCAGTTGCATGTAGGTAGATCACAGGCATGGGGAGTACCAAGTTAAGTTTGAATTGCACACAGTGCCTCTCTGAAATCTTGCATATCCTTTCTACTACCTGAAACTGCCTTCTTTCAAAATAACAGACTTTCTATGGCCTCGGGAATCAAATATGGCAACTCCTTGCAAGACCAGGACATGAGGTTTTTAATTCTATGGGGGAGAAAATTAAGGCTGCTAAAATGTGCTACAGAACGTAAGCAATGCAGATACAGATCACAAACTCAGGGTGTGATCAGGCAGTAATTCAGAAGTTTGTCCAGACCCCCCCCCCAAAAAAGAGAGTAGCCTTATTGCTGGACCTAAAAGGACCAGCTTGGGCATGAGTTAGGGTCTGGTTGCAGCGCTATAACCTGTATGCCGTGCGATTGCTGGGAAATACTTTGAAGTGGACGATGCCACAGGTGGTCCAAACTACGGTCTGTTTCCTCCCTCTTTCTGTGAGTGTGGTGACAAAATTGGCTCGTCTATGTACCAGAGGAAGGTGACAGGAGGCTGGGGAAAATTCCAAAGTTTAAAGAACTCCAGTAAATTGTTAAAGGGGAAAAACTTACAGTAATGAATATTGCAGAGTTTCAACTTTCTAGTAAAACTCCTTTGTGCTACCTAGTAGAAGTATAGAAATTCACAAAGGAGACTAGTTTCGAGTTTTCCAGATAGTCCACCCCTTTCTCATCAACTGGCACTTACAGTCCCACTGACTCACTCAGAGACCTTTGGAGGAGAAAGACTAAAAATTGGAGTCTTGGGAAGACCGAAGGCTTCGGTTTGTATTGAATTCTTCCTGATGAGAAGTGGGATATGTACTAAGATAACCTGGTTTCCCCCTTCCACCAGCATATGCTAACAAGTGGAGTCACATCCACCCTACAGCATATTTGTCTGCTCTCTCAATTGTTCCGGAATTTTAAATTTCTGCAACGATTCCTTTGGCCCTACGCAGTAGAAGTGCAGACACATGGGACAAGTGGCCTCAAGATTTTGGATAGAACTGCCAGCAGAAAAAAAGTGTACGGGAATTCTTTTTTTTATTATTTTAAATTTTGTTCTGTGGATGGGCGGGTAGGAAATTGTGCTCTGGCGGGATGCGGTGGATGCAGAAAGCTGGGCTTTCTGGCTTTTTTGGTGCAGCTGTTGACTGAGTAGACAAAGGGTCCCCTCAGAGAGAAAACGGGAGACCCGGGAAAAACTCAGCTTGGTACTAGAGATGGGCACGAAACGAGTGATTTTTTGTTTTCATTTTCATTTTTTCGTTTCGTTACGCAATGAAAATGAAACGAATTTTTTTAACAAAACAAAAACGAAAATGAAACGACCAAATTTGCTGTGTTTTTTCATTTTCGTTGCAGCAGATGCATTGAACTAAAAAGAATGCTAACGAAACAGCAATTTTTCGTTTTCGTTTTCATTTTTTCGTTTCGTTACCTAACGAAACGAAAACGATTTTTTTTTTGCAAAAAACATCACAAAAACGAAAACGAACCGAAACGGACCCCTAAACGACAAACGAAACACCATTTTTTTTAGTCGTGCCCATCTCTACATGGTACCATGTAGAATGGAGGCACCAAATTTTTGCAAGTTTGTTATTCCTCGGTCATTTTAGGAGAGGGGGTCCATTTGGACGGGAAGGATGAGGTTGTGTACCATGCAGTGGCCTCCCATCCCATACCCTTTTATCTTTCCTGCTGAAATAGAAGTGGAGATGACCTCTAGAAATAACCCCCTCTGCAAGTAGAGGAATTACAGGACCCATTTCTCCACCACCACCACCACCACCACCACCACCACCACCATCATCATCATCATCATCATCATCATCATCATCATCATCATCATCATCATCATCATCATCATCATCATCATCTGCAAGGGGCCCTATGGAGCATTAAGTCCAGAAACTATAAGCTCCCCTGATAATTCACCCCTTTCTCATTTGCTGGCATTCAAAATTTCAGTAACGCGCTTGGAGACATTTGTACAAGAAAGACTAAAAACACTTCATTACCTACTATTGTGAACAGATCAACAGCAAACAAAACAACAGACTAAAGAGAGGGAAAGGAAAGGAGATCACTCAGCAGAGAGACAGGGCTTTAGAGGCGGAGGGTGGGAGGGAACAATTGGTTAGAGCTGGTTAGATTGATAGATGGAGGCTAGAGAAGGCCCCGCCCCATCCCTCAAGCCATCAGCCGCATGCAAGGTTGTAAAAACTCCCCAACATAAATTTTGCACCCTGAGTCGCAGCCTTGCCCTGCTCTCGTGATGCCTCTGCACGGAAGATGCTGAAGCTGATGGATTTCAGATGTCAAGAGCTCTTGAGAGTTGAAATCCATGACCTCTGGAGAGGTAGTGGTGGAGAACGTCTGGCTTATACCATCCTTGCAGCTCTGAGGAATTGTTAAGCAGAATGAAATTGTGGCAATTCCAGGAAGCTGTTTAGGGCTGAGAATCTGGAGCGGGTAATGATGTGATGCAACCAGCTGTCATGTGCAAGGAAGTGTTTGGTTCTTGGAACCTTTCCCATGGCTCCCCCAGTCCTTCCAGCTTCTGAACAGCCTGCTTCAAGTCTGGGGGTAGTGGGGGGGAGGGGGAGCCTATTTTTAACTTCCCCAGTGATGTGCTGTCAGGAAAGGCCGTTTTGCATGCCTCCTTTCCGATCCTTTTGACAGCTTCCGCTCACTTCTTCTAAACTCTGGATTCTGGTAGAGGTCTTTACCCAGGAACTGGAAATAATCCCTTTCATAACAAATCTGGATGGTGGCGAGTTGCAAACAGAGCCCTTCATGAGTAAAGTGGATAGAGGGACACTCTTCTCCCTGTCACAAAATACCAGAACTAGGGGACATCTACTCAAAATGAGGGCTGGGAGAGTAAGAATGGACAAAATAAAATATTTTTTCACCCAGCGCATTGTTAGTCTGTAGAACTCCCTGCCACTGGATGTGGTCATGGCATCTGGCCTGGATGCCTTCAAAAGGGGATTGGACAGATTCCACCCCATAGTGGCATAGAAGCAGCACTCTCTGGGTGGTTTGCCAGGGTACTTCAAGGGCCAGATGCAGGGGAGTGGTATCAGGAGACAGAGATCTAGTCTCATGCGCTCCCAGAGACATTTGGTGGGGCCACTGGGAGATACAGGAACCTGGACTAGATGGGCCTTTGGCCTGATCCAACACGGCTCTTCTTATGTTCTTATGTTCTTATGATCCTATTTCTGGGAGAAAAGCAGCACATGACTAAATTGTTGATGTGGGTGGGGGGTGTTAATTCAAACATACAAGTCACTGCCTTAGGTTGGTGTTATAGAACAGCTACAAGTTTTAATCCAAAGTATCAGTTAAAATCGGTGTAAGGTGTACATTGTTCCTAATATTGCTCTGTGGTGTGTGTGCGTGTGTGTGTGTGTGTGTGTGTGTGTGTGTGTGTGTGTGTGTGTGTGTGTGTGTGTGTTTTGCAGCTCTGATGGTGTTATTTCAGAGACCTTTTAAAAATGTATAAAACCTTTTCTAAAACTACATGCCGGGGTGCCCGATGCCCCAAGGACTTCAGGGGACAACTTAAAATAGCCAATGCAGAAGAAGCAAGTTGTTTCTATTGCCAGGTCTTTATATTTTGTTAATGTGCCCAATTCTTTATCTTCAACTCTGGCGCCCCTATGAATTTCAATGCCTATTATCTAGACACTGATTTGTTCTGTTATTGTTCTGTTTGGGGTATTTTGCTCAAGGTGTCTGTCCATTTGAATCCGAAAGTCCCAGAATATTTTATCTCTCCCCCCCCCCGACACCTTGTCTACCTAACATTCCTGTTGCTTCTTAGAACCTTTTCACATGACCCCTAAGATCCGCTGGCCACTTAAATTCGGACCAGAGATCTTGGGGGTGTGTCGCTGTTTCTGTGTTCCCACCCCCTCCGCACTCCTGGCTGCTAGCTGCGTGAGGGGGGGGGGAGAAAAAAAGAAAGAAAAGAATGCCGGCTTACCTCCGTTCTGCCAGTCTCACTCTGTTACCGGCAGCATTCAGATCTCTTAAAGGGGCGGGGGGCAAAAAAACAACAAACAGAAGCCAGGAGAGCCCGGCACTCTCTACGTTAGATCCGCATCAGGGATTTTTCACCCCCGGAGAGCAGGTACCTGAAAAGTGCGCTGGGACATGCTTAGGTGGGCGTGGTCGCACTTAATTATCTGTAAACTCCGGAGCTGGTGGGGAAACAATTTTAAGCTCTGGAGCTGGGAGCCATTTGCCGCGGAGTTTAGGGGTCATGTGAAAAGGCTCTTAGATGATGGCAGGTTATATTTTGTCCATTGTGATTCATGTATTACTTGTGCTACTCTGTCGTGCCTTGCTTTGCACTCTGTCACTGCTGTCTTTGGGCAGTCACAGATGAAGTGTGACACAGTTTCATCTTTGTCTTGGCAGAGTTGAAAGTTGTTGTACGCACAAGTTTCTTGAACTTTAGCTTTTATTAAATTACTTTGGAGTGTTTGCTTTCATGCTGTAAAAATCAATCCTTTGGTTTCTTTTTAGATGCCTCCCACCCAGTTTTAGCCACGTGCAGGTTAAATTATTCTCATATTTTCTGTCAATATTTCTCAGGTATTGCCCATGCAGTGGTTTATATTTTTTTCAGCCATTTCAGATTGTTCCTTCTTATATTCAGTCTTTGTTTCTGTTGCTTCCAACATGTTTTCCATTTCCCCTGCTTTAAGTCACTTTTCTCTGCTCTTTTTAATATAATCATTTAGACTTCCCTCCTTTCCTCTATTAATTTCTATATTTGTAGTAACCCATGACCTGCACATTCAATTTAATCTGCCCACATCACTTTTTGGATGCAGTGCAGTGACGCAGGTTCATTAATGTTTGTGTTCTTTGATCCAATTTTTCTAATTCACTTTGCATCCGATCTAGTATGCCCATGTATTCATGTCTTGGATGGTATTTCCATCATATAATTTTGACCTTAACATTTCCATCAGCATTTGAATGTGTCCCTTCTGTGTCAGATCTTTTAGGCAGAAGATTATCTGCTTTGAGTATTCGAAGATATTTACAGTTGTCATCACTTCGTAATGATTTTATGATCTTGCCATTTTTTAAACTTGATTCTGTCTGGTTTTTGGATCTTCCCAGTATTATGTGTAAAGAGCACATTGTTCCCAGCACTCTGGTGCCTACAGAAGGATGATGAAAAACATCTTATAATGGCAGAATTGGAATGGATCCTGTGTATAAATTCTATCTCCCCACCCCCCACCCCATGGAGGCCTAGGGGGAAATTGAACTCCCAGCTAAACCACAGAGCTATCCATGATTCTGATTTTGCCTATGCCCCCATCCCCCAGATTTATGGAAATTATAGTCCAAAACAGCCATATTTCCAACCTGTGGGAAAAAAAGCAACCAGCAGTACAACAAGGAATCTGATGTGTTCGTTTATCAACATTGTAACGAGTAGGAACAATTGGCTACATTTCAAACCATGGGGACATAATATCTTTTTTCTTCTGCAGCAACATTGTTTCTCAATATATTTTTTCATTTGTAATAGTAGTTTACCCTGCCTTTCTTCTTCAAAAGAACCCAGGGCATTAGTGTCATTAAAAGAAAATATTTAAAAGCTAAAACTAGTAAATAGACAAATATTTTAAAAGAATCAAACAAATACCACACTACTGACACCCAAACACACCCAGACATCAAAACATCACCTTACGTTTCTCCCGGATGCTCCTTCCCTTACCTGAAGCATTTTCATAGCACCTTTCAGAGGTCCCCCATAGTCATTGGCACAATGCTGCAGAATTTTATAAACACGAAATAGTTGCAAATTAATGGCAATCAATGACTGCTTTTTAAAACAAATCACTTTTCAAATCCTGCCACTGGCATCAAGTGTTGTTGTTGTTGTTGCTGCTGCTGCTGCTGCTATGTATATATATATATTCCTTCTCCCACTGTGCCCTGTTGTGGAGCATTCTGGGAAAAACAAGATGGCACCTCATGTCTAAATGTGTCTTCCTTTTCTCACAGGACCATGCCTTGGGGCATTGTGGGAAAACCAAGATGGCAGCCAATGTTTGCCAAGCAACCATAGCAGCAGCAGCAGCAACAACAACATATATATAGTTTACCCTGTATGTATACACACACACACACACACACACACACACACACACACACACACACACACACACACTGTATCGAGAGAAATTAGTCACTTATTTAGTCCTCGAGTGTCTGATGGCTGGGTTTTTGTTTTGGTTTGTGCATACATTAATCAGGCAAGGTTAAGAGAAATTGGTTTCTTGGGTTTAGAGATGATTAATGGTGTGACAAAAGAGCCTGATGCAGTTTAAATTGGAATTAAACTTACAGGCTGTTTCAGATTCAAAGCTGCCACTTGGCAAGGTCACTAATCAGCCAAATGAGTGCCTTAGAGGGTCAGAAGTAAATCCAAAAGCAGATTAGTTGATGAGAAATGTTTACAGATATATTAAAGCGACTATCTGAACCCCAAGTTATAAATTCTGGGGCTAGTATTACTGGACTATGCTTAGCATTTCCATCCATGACCTATTTATAAATCGACAAATTCTTTTACAAAAATACATAAATAAAGGATTCAGTTCTATATTATTATGTGCCATCTGGTTGCCTCTAACTTAGGATGACCCCCCAAAATATCCTGCCCTCGACAGCTCAGCTCAGCTCTTCCAAACACGCGCCTGTGGGTTCCTTTACAGGGTCAATCCATCTTGTATTTAACTTCCTCTTTTCCTGCTCCTTTATGCCTTTTCCAGCCTTATGGCCTTTTCCAGGGAATCCCACGATATGCCTGGCCTCCATTTCAACATGGAGTGTTTGTTGTCTGTGGGGCTTCTTCAGACTTTGATGCCCCACTGAGGAGCTTCCTAAACTAAGAGGGACCCCTAACGTCCTTCCTTGTTACCCACTGCCATGCAGGAAAGGGAAGTTGTTTTAGATGACATAGAACAACCAGAGCTGGCACGATTGAAGTTTGGGTATTTTCTCAATAGCAGGGACGTTGACACCACCAGCTACCTCCCCAGGCTGCCCTGTTGCCCGTGAGCTTATCAGGCATGTCCAAAGTTCGGCCCTCCTGATGTTTTGGACCACAACTCCCAGAAATATAAGCTTTTAGGTTGTCAGTGACAAAGGACTCTGGGAGTTGTAGTCCAAAACATCAGGAGGGCTGAGGTTTAGACATGCCTGCTTCAATCCTCACAGCCGATGGGAGGGAAAAGGATCTTCTCAGGAGCTATGCACTGTCACCAAGCTTATCCCTATTGTATGTGTGCTATTTGATAGCTCGCTGAGTTGGATCACCAGGTCGTGGAGCCAGAGGTTGAGAGATTCCTTACGGTGCCTTGTGGGAGAAGAGCCAGGCTGTAGATCAGTGGTTCTCAACCTGTGGGTCCCCAGATGTTCCTGGACTGCAATTCCCCCAAATCCTGGCCAGCTCAGCTAGTGAGGAAGATTTCTGGGAGTTGCAGTCCAGGAACATCTGGGGACCCACAGGTTGAGAGCCACTGCATAGAGCCATGGCCCAGGTACACTGTCTTGGAGCACAACTGCTGTTTATTATACTGTATTGCTTTTGAATGGACAGTTTAGAGCCATTAGCTTTACAAAAGGCCTTCTCCTCAGCTGAGAGATACCAATCCAAGCCTGTATCTTTGGATTCTTCTTAGGAGGCAGTGTGGAGCATGTCCAGATTTACCACTATACTAGTGGTTGTTCCCTAGCTTCCGTGATAAATTGTCTCTTGGTTCTACTACCCATAAGAAAATGGCCATCCCAAGGGAAAATTCCTATTGATGAGAAAAGCTTTCAGTCCTTGGACCCAATAATCCCTTGATTGGAGAGACACATGCAGACACATTACCCGTATCCTGCAGCCCTGGTCACTTAGTCTCTCTCTCGCTTGCTCGCTCTCTGCTTTATTTCTGTCCTAACTTTCTCCCAGAAAAGAACTGAAGGCAGCTTACAAACAAGTAAAAACACGTAACCAATTGAAACCACAGAATTATAATATTATTCAACGTACCAATCTTGGTTAACCACTCATTAAAAGCAGTTAACAGGCCAATTAGAACACTAGCAAACAAAATGTACTGCACTGCCTTCCAACTGTTCAGTTCATTTATTTGTTTCCTTAATCAGCCAAAACACAAGAAAGAAAAAAAGAAAGAAAGAAAGAAAGAAAGAAAGAAAGAAAGAAAGAAAGAAAGAAAGAAAGAAAGAAAGAAAGAAAGAAAGAAAGAAAAAGAATCCTATGCAGGGTTTAAAACATGTTCACATTTTTTTTTGTTCTGGTTAATTTATGCCAAGGCACTTTGGCAAGGAAGTTTTAATTTTCGAGTGAGATTAAGACCAGAAGTGCTGTTTCCTTGCCTGTCTTATCCAGATCCAGCCTTCCAACCACTCCGCTGGGCTGCCATGATTCATGTCCCTTCTAAAAAGCCGCGGCTGCTCCAGTGCTGAGCTTGAGTTTTTCTCCTGTCCAGCTCTGGTGCTCTAACCACTCCAACCCACTGCCATGAAGTTGCCTGGGGGTGGTGAATCTCCTGTGAAGCTGCAGTTGTCTTTTGTCGCCTGGATTTCTTTTTTTCCCCTCAGCCCCACCCTCTTTGTGAGTGTGGGCCAGGAAATTTTAGCCAGCTGCCGTAAAGGCCCTGTGTGTGTGTGTGTGTGTGTGTGTGTGTGTGTGTGTGTGTGTGTGTGTGTGTGTGTGTGTTGTGTGTGTGTTTATCTGTGAGTGGGCGGGAGTAGCTGCCTTATGGACTTAGTCAAAGCTGGGAGGGAACGCATTGGGCTGTGCTTTCTCTTTATTTTGCCCTGCGGTGCCTCTTTGGTCCTGCCTGCCCCGGGAGGTTATTATGGATTCAATCATTATTCAGGAGCGATTAGTGGAGAGGCTGCTTTCGCCTAGGACGCAGAGCCAGAGAAGTCATTCAGCCAAGCTGAAGGTACGAGATATATTTATAGCACGTAGCTGAGCCAGAGAGAGCGAGTGAGCGAGTGAGCGAGAGCGAGAGAGAAAAAGAGAAGAATAAGAGGGTGAGGGCGGGAGAATCAGAATGGTGCCCGAGGAGGAGAAGCGGTTTACCAATGAGCAGACTCCGGACAGGCAGGAAGAAAACAGAAAGAAGCCGGTAAGAAGGAGGAGAAAGAAAGGGGAGATATTGAGAAACACCCCCCAAATTCAGAGGGCCGGGGATTTGGATGGTGTGTGTGTGTGTGTGTGTGTGTGTGTGTGTGTGTGTGTGTGTGTGTGGCCACTAAGCAGCAGAGGCACCAAAGATGCCTGATTGAATTATGGAAGGCAAGTCCCCCCCCCCCGCCGCCACCACCATCCCCAAAATTAGCAGCCTATTTCTGTGTTCTCCTCCCAGCCAATGGCTTTCTCTCTGCTGCTCAGACTCTGTAATATATATATATATAAACGAACTGCCAGGCGCATGCCATGCACATCAGTGCGTTCGGCAGAGGATGGCGTGGAATGGGCTGTGGTGGTGGGTCTCGGGGAGGGTGTCGTGCCTCCCCTTTTTTCCTTGCCCGGTCTCCATTTCGTGATGCGGCGTGACCCTCCGCGACCTGCTGTAGATTTGTCCCCCACGGGGTTGCTGGCCAGATCTGTGAGGATGGTGAGTGGGTCTCCGTGTTTACGTGCATATCCAGAGCACCGGTGTCTCTGTGCGTGTGTGTGTGTATGTGTGGGGGTTGTACAGGGCTTGTCCTCAGGTTGATGTATTCTGTCCATGCCTGGGTGTGCCTCCGCTTGTGTGACAGGGAAAGGTGAGCGCAGGTGATGTGCGCATACCTTGATGAAAAACAGAACAGGAGATTGCGTCGTCTTGATTCATAATTGTTTATTTTTATTCCTATTATTTGCTTTTGGGCAAGGAATGAGAGAGAGAGAGAGAGGGAGAGAGAGAGAGAGGCAATGTTTCCCTGCTGTATTTTGTTATCGCCCGGCTTATTGGTGGCACACCTAAAGATGGAGGCAGCCTAGACTCACAGTACGATTTCAGATTTCAGTCGAGGGCTGCTCTGAGGGTGACAATCGGAGCTCCAAAATATTCCTCTGAGGAGGAAGGCAGATGGCAGGCAGCTCAGATTTGCATTGTCTGTCTCTGTGGGGGATCCTTGCTTCCTGTCACCCGGAGCTTCTGTAGGAAAAAAAAGGAGCAGAAGGCTTCTTTAATTACCCCCCCCAAATCCCAATTCAAGCATGGATTTGTTGCATGAAGCACCCCAGCTAAAGGGACATTCTTTCCTCTCCAAAGCTGCACAAATAATACCCTCCAGTGCTGCCACATGTTCCCATGTACTTGTGTGCACCCTAGCTTAAACAACAACCCTTCGAGGTAGACCTGTCTTGTTCAGGGAGGTTCTGTATCTCGAGGGCAGGGTGGGTGCTTTGTATGCAAGAGGTTCCAGGTTCATTTCCTGCCCTTTGGAACGGTCTTGAAGGGAAGGGAAGCAGAACAAAATCGCTGCCCTTCTTCCGTTGCACCGGAGAAAGGAGAGAAATAATTCAGTGGGTTCTAAGGCAGCTTCTTACCTCCCTAACAGTACCTTAGTCTGAGGGGTGGCTTATTTGCTCTCACCTGGCAAGACAGGACCAGGGGCAAAATTGCAATGGACGTCTTTTAAAACCACAGCATAATTCTGCTCCCACCCCACCTTATATGTGAAGGAATGCCTTCCTCGCTGCAGCAGCCTCCAGTTAGTGGACTGCAGCTGCAAAAGTCTGGGGACGGTGGGTGTTGTAGTCAAACCCTTGGGGCACCACTGGAGTGGGGAAAGCTGGCCATCCTTATGATGGGATGTAGGATGCAAAATCAGAGCCCATACTGTCCACACCTGATGGACAGCAGTGCCTCTTCCACGGGTTCAGGTGGGATTCCTTCCTAGACTGACCTGGTATCTGTTGCCCACCCACCAGCTTAACGGACCCGACTCTGCTCAGCATCCAAAACCGGACAAGGTAGCGTGTCTCCAAGGCAGTTTTCTGTACTTGACCCCTTTGGGGTTCACCTGTTTTGCAGGTGACCACGATGCTGGCTGGATGTCTGGTTGCAGGAGTCGGGCTTTCCCGTTCATTTGAATACCTCCGGGGGAGCCGCTGTTGATTTAAGAGGGCACCCCTTGGCAAACATTTGTGCCAAATGGGGAGATGGGAAGGGACCAGGGGTAGCACAGAGGCTGGGGGTGGGGGTGGTATAATGGACCTGCTCCGCATGGGGTCATGAAGAGTCAGTCACAACTGTAATGACACAACACAAACATATCCCCAAAAGCACGAAGAGGAATAAGCTGCCACTGTTGGTTTACAGCAAACTTATAGAATAGGCTGATGTGACTGGATATATTGCAGATCATTTGGGGTCTGGGTGAAGTCTGAGGTCCAGGAAGATGTGATGAGATTCGAACTGCTGGCTTCATGAAGTGTACTTGGGTAGGCCACCTGTAAGTCCCAGTTGCTTTGGACTGCTGTCCAGCTAGCATGGCTGTTGTTTAGAAGATCCGCCTTGTTGACTCCCCTTTCGTACTCATCCAGGCCGATGTTGACATTCCTGTCAACTGGTGGTTCTTTCAAACAGGGACGCCTAGATATTGTTGGATATTCCGTACTACACAGTCCCAGCTAGATGGGCAAGTGGTAGAGGACTGCGGGAGTCGTAGTCCAACATCTGGGGGAACCGCTGGTGGGAAACCCATGCTTTAAGGCTGTGGTTCCCAACCGTGGGTCCGCAGATGTTCTTGAACTGAAACTCCCAGAAGCCTTTGCCATGAGCTGTGCTAGCCAAGACCTCTGGGAGTTGAAGTCCAAGAGCTTCTGGAGACCAAGGCTGAACTAGTGCTAGAGCAGTGATGGCAAACCTATGGCACAGGTGCCAAAGGTGGCACTCGGAGCCCTCTCTGTGGGCACCCAACATCGCCCCTTCATAGCCACCAATATACAGGTTAAATTACTGTATTGGCACTTTGCAAAAAATTAGTGGGTTTTGAAATGCAGTTTGGGCACTCGGTCTCTAAAAGGTTCGCCATCACTGTGTTAGAGGATGGTTACTCAAATTCTGGATCAAAATGAGCTACAGATTTCCATGACCTGCGTACATAATACTGGCTATACGCAAGCGTGTGTTGGGTTTTCCTTTCTGGTTCCAGTTCTGCTTTGTTTACATGCTAATTTTCTCTCGCTCTTGAGCACCTTAGATGATATCTCCAAAAATCCCTGCTCTCGATGCGTGCATTTGATGGGGTTGTGTGTGTGTATGTGTGGGATGCTGCTCGTGCACTCAAGATCTTTAAAGAACAAGATGAAAGAAGACAGGAAAGCAACGGACACTGTAGGGTTTTTGGCCTTCCTTCAGATGTCACTGGCTGCTGTCAGTGCCTGAAGGGGAAAGCTATAAATACTGAGGCTGGACATGAATATATGATGTTCGTCTTGTTCCAGGACAATCTTTGCAAGCACTGGCCCTACACAAATGGACCAGTGGTTCCCAACCTTGGGTCCCCTGTTGCTTTTGGACTACAACTCCCAGACATTCTGGCCAACACAGCTGGTGGTGAAGGCTTCTGGGAGTTTCTGTCCATGAACATCTGTGGACCCAAGCATGGGAGCCACTGGGGATCAAATAAATCCAATATATGGGACAGCTTGTGGACTCGGATAATGGGTACCGGTACCTCATCTTCACGCTCTCCTGCTCTAGCACAAACTGTCTATGCACACACATGTTCCATTTTTAATTGCTCCGAATCTGGTCATGAGTCCACATTTGTGTCTGAGTGAGAAATAGAACCAGCGGGTTTTTATTTCTAGTTGCCATCAGCTGATTTATCTCCACCGGGTTCTAACAATGTTGTGCGTGTGGTTCTCTGATAATATTGTAGATTGCATTTTGCTGTTCTTGTGTGGTTTGGCTTTGTAAGAATGGGTGGACCTGTGGGTATGGGGCACAGCTGAACCGATGTGGAGAGTTGAATTTCAGTTGAATTTCAGATGAATTTCATACCAATCTGGACATTTTTCTCATTAAACCTACCAAGCCCAGTTCCTCTGTATGGTTCTTTGTCCATCCATCGCAAAGCAAAAGCAACGTGTTCTGCTTATATACCGCCCCATACCACTTCAAGTGGGATACTTGGCTATTTTGGGCTACACCTTCCAGAACCCAGTAGCTAATATAGCTGTTGGCCATTGCTGGAAGATTCAGGAAGGAATAACTCATCTAAGAGAGTGATATACCCAAGCGCTGTAGTCATTGAATAGCCAACATGGTTATTAATAAATCAGAGGCCTTGGAGGCATGGCCTTGAAACTGCTTGGGCTGTCCCTGGAGGTGGTTGCTTCTATTTGCCCAACGGCAGGGCTGAGCAAATGACCTAAAACAGAGCTGGCAAACCTTTGGCACCCCAGATGTTTTGGACCACAACTCCCACAGTCCTTTGTCTTTGGCATTCTAGGCTTGGAATTCTGGGAGTTGTAGTCCAAAGCATCCGGAGTGCCAAAGGTTCGCTGACCTAAAACAAAAACGAATTGCCTCCGACGTTTCAAATGCCGCAACCAAACTGTCCTTAGAATTGTTGGCAACGTTGTCCTTGTAGCATGCTGCATGTACGTACCAACCTTGGCGTGAGGAAACAAATAATACCAGGGAAAAGGGCGAGAGTGATAATATTCAGAGCAGAACGTTCCATCTCTGTCTTTGTGACTCCTGTGCAGCCCCAGGGCTCTCTCCCAGAAAATGGGAAGGATCAACCACTTCTCCAAGCCCTGTTTGGAATGATAAAGACTGATATGTTGTGTGTTTTGATACTAGGATCGAGATAGTTTCAGCTGGGGGGGGTCGTGGAACTTGCCCTACTTTAAAGAGAACAATCTGCTCTTTTTTTGGGGGGGATGGCATTGGAGGACTGTCCTAATTAGGAAAGGCCCTCCGTGTTTCCAGGATGGTCAGTAACCAGCAGTCCAGATGTTGTTGGGCTGCCAAGATATAGAACAGTGGCGGCGAACCTTTGGCACTCCAGATGTTTTGGACCACAACTCCCAGAATTCAAAGCCTGCCTTTCGAACGAAAAAGGACTATGGGAGTTGTGGTCCAGAACATCTGGAGTGCCGAAGGTTTGCCACCACTGGTATAGAATGAGTCATAAGAAAGTGTCCGTCTGTCTCTAGTTCTGCGAATGAAGCAACAGCCCCAGTGCTCACCCATTTCCCGTCTTCCTCCTCATGTAAGACAGATTGCATTTCTCTATCTGTCACCGTTTTAAAAGTGTCATTGTGACCACATACGTTCAGCATTTATGCAACTGCTATTCCAAAGGCTGTACTTGTACCTCCTCTCTCAGCGTAAATCACCACATTAGTAGTACGGAAGTATCCCTGTTTTTTGTTTGTTTTTTGGTTGTTTTTTGCTGTTCTCCACATTCCTCAACGGCAGTCGAGTAGAGACCTGAAGCCCAGAGTTTGATGAAGATGAAGTCTCTCATTGTCCTGTCTTAGGTTGGTTGCAAACATCGTTGGCCTGCATTTCACATTTGCTTGGAACCGGGATTTTAAGGGCCCTCGGGCACGCCATCGTAAGCAGGAGCCTTCCTCGGTTGAAAGTCTTGGAAGATGCAAAGCAAACCTCATCTCGAGGCGGCATTTGATCTCTTTGGAGGTTCAGGGCACAGGGCCAACCATCGCCCTGTTAGGATTGGGCCTTCTTCTGATGATCTTGGAACGCCATTCCACGCCCAGCGCTGCCACCTTCGCAGTCCGTGGGCCGTTCATTTGTTCCTTTCCCCAAACTTCTGAAGCAAGGAAGGAAGAAGAAGTGCTGGGTAGAGGGGTGGAGGCAAGCAGAAAAGGGATTGCACTAACACCCCATAAATGAGGACGGAAGTGGGATAAAAGGGGCCTCTGTGCAGCTGGAGCACCGCTTGGCCCGTGGGGCCAGCTTGGGACATGAATGGTGCATTCAGAAGCTGTCCGCAGAGCATTCTGGGAATACAAGCAATATTCCGCAACTCTCCTCTCACCCAGCTACGCCCTCCCTTTCCAATGAGGCCAGTGTAAACATTAAAGGGATGTGGGCTTTGACTTTCAGGTTTTCACCCTTCTTAAGCGTGTTCGTCTTAGGAGACTCACTGTTAGAACCACTCTTTAACTTTTGCCTGGCAATCGGTTGCTAAATTCCTTCAGGCGAATCTCACAGAACCGTTGGATTGTCCTTCATACTCCTGTATATTTGTAGGATTTGGGTGTTCAGAGTAATCAAGATGCCGGGACAACTGAATACGGAAAGGAATAAGAGAAGTAATGTCGTTGCTGAATAGATTACAGTATATTTCCGTGTATGAGACTAGATTTGTTTGACTGAAAATTGAAGCTTGCCTTATGCACAGAAGTAGGCCAAGGAGAGAACTGTGCAGTTGCAAAACTGTAATTTTGGGTTGGAAAAGTGAGGGTCGGAAAAATACGGTACTCTTTTCAGATAATGAAGGTGTAATGCAGTTCCATTTCAAAAGCCAGGTACCCAATGGAGTCAGGTTACTTTACTAGTGTGACACGTAACAAGTTTTAAATGTTGTCTTTTAATGATGTAAGCTATCTTGGCTCCTTTTTAAGGAGGACAGTGATGTAATGAATGAAACATTTTGGTTACTTTTTAATGTCACTTATGAAGTCAATTTTAAGGTATTTTGAAAGCCTTCTGGTATACATTGTTGAAATTTTATGCCAGTCTGTTACTGATCCTACAGATGTCGGTTTGTTTGTTTTAAGAGAGAATAAAAACTCAACTAACAAAGGTTAGTTTTCAAGCATTGTAACAAGTGACAAGAACAGTTGGAACTCCCTTGTTGATCAGTGCTTGTATAAGGAAAATATCGAAGCCTTTAGTAGATGAACCAAGGGACAGAATGAAAACCGACCACAATTTAACACAGTGTCCCTTGTGCAGTCACAAACTGGTAATCGGAGTCTGACAAATATGGCAAAAACTTCAATGACCAATGGAATGAATTACAGGGGTACCTTGTATAAAGGAATTAATTTGTTCCAAATGGAATTCTGTTAACAAATTTTCCTTTGTACAAATTTCCCATAGGAATGCATTGAAAACTGATTAATGCCTAATTGCGACCGTTTTTTCTGTTGTATGGATTTGCCCCATAGGCGATTCTGTTAAGCGATTTCCCCCTATCTCTGGAATTTTTGTTCCCTTTAAGCGGGTTTTCTGTTAAACAAACCACTTGTTATCCCAGGGTCCACTGTATATTTTTTTTTAAAAAAATGAGGCTCAGAGTCCCAACCCCTTTAAATTTTCTACTCTGACCCCAACCTGGGAGCATTCTGGGAAATTCCTTGACTTCAGAGTGTATTGTGTAAAGCAGTGGTTCTCAACCTGTGGGTCCCCAGATGTTCCTGGACTACAACTCCCAGAAACCTCTTCAACACAGCGAGTGGTGGAGGCTTCTGGGAGTTGCAGTCCAGGAACATTTGGGGACCCACCGGTGGAGAACCACTGGTGTAAAGAGATGATTGTCCCTTTCTTTCTGTGATGTCCATTTCCTCTGGAAAAGATGTACCATGGTCCTTGCGCCCTCGGTGATCAATGAAAATTTGTCTTTGCCTTGCAGGACCATGAGAAGCAATATGTGGGTTTTGCCACCCTTCCCAACCAGGTGCATCGAAAATCAGTGAAAAAGGGTTTTGACTTCACTCTCATGGTGGCAGGTGAGGACACCCCTCTCATTTTTATTTTTATTTTTATTAATATGCCCCCTTCCTCCCCGTAGGAGACCCATGTTGGCACACAGCATCTCAAAAAAGACATAGTGGAACTGGAAAAGGTGCAGAAGAGAGCGACTAAAATGATTACTGAGCTGGGGGACCTCCCTTAGGAGGAAAGGCTAAAACATTTGGGGCTCTTTAGTCTGGCAAAAAGGCACCTGAGGGGGGATATGACTGAGACGTACAAAATAATGCAGGGTATGAGTAAAGTGGACAGAGGGACGCTCTTCTCCCTCTCACAAAATACCACAACTAGGGGACATCTACTCAAACTGAGGGCTGGGAGAGTGAGAACAGACAAAAGAAAATATTTTTTCACCCAGTGCATTGTTAGTCTATGGAACTCCCTGCTACAGGATGTAGTGATGGTATCTGGCCTGGATGCCTTCAAAAGGGGATTGGACAGATTCCTGGAGGACAAGTCCATCACAGGTTACACACCGTGATGGAGATGTGTCATCTCCAGGCTTAAAACCAGGGTACTTCAAGGACCAGATGCAGGGGAGTGGTATCAGGAGACAGATATCTAAACTCGTGCGCTCCCAGAGCCATCTGGTGGGGCCACTGTGAGATCCAGGAAGCTGGACTAGATGGGCCTTTGGCCTGATCCAGCATGTCTTTTCTTATGTTTTTATGTTCTAACAGGTAGAATAAGAAATTATAAATATCACATTTTTTAAAAAAATTAAGCATTGTTGTTCGCCAGGCCTTCCTGTCTCCCACTGCCTCCCGGAGTTTGATCAAATCCATGTTGGTTGCATCGATGACACCGTCCAACCCTCTCATTCTCTGCTGTCCCCTTTTACTTTTACCTTCAATCTTTCCCAACATCAGGGACTTCTCCAAGGACTTAGAGTGCTCTCTGGAAGTCATACATTACATTAATCTTACAATCATTTCTTTTGCATTCAATGAAAGACTTCTAAACCATCTAAATTGTTTTGAATGTTTAAAGATGACAAAAAAAAACCTACACACAAAATGGTTAGATCCCATCCTTGGCTCAGTTATCTGGAAGGTGAGTCATGGCAACTGGACTGCTTTTTCTTGAGAGATTGAAACGTTTCGCTGCTCATCCAAACCGCTTCATCAGACTGACGAAGCTGTTAGGATGAGCAGCAGAATGTTTCACTCTCTCAAGGAAAAGAAGTCCAGTTGCCATGACTCAACTTCCAGATAAACTCACCTGGATGACTGGGAATCTTCACAGACCTTGGTTCAGTTAGACATATGGGTCTCTGGGAAATTAACAATGATCCTTTTAACCTTCTAATTCAAGCACACTATTTCCAAGCTCTGTGAAGATAACAGAAGTAAACAGGAATGTTTAGCTTTTTTCATGTTCCGGAATGAATTCCCGTCAGGGTGAGGGCTGTTTTTATGTCTCCAAGGCCGAAACGGTTACTTGTAAAATCCCAGAACCTTTTACTTAATAAGACTGGCAGACTGAGAATTTGGGAAATTGGCTTATTTTGGGCACATCTTGCCTCTTTTAGCTTTCAAGTGTAGGAGCAAGCTTCTCATTCATGTACTATCAGGGATTTTGTCTCTATCTGTTTGTCACAATGGGCAACATTTTCTGGCAATGGAGATGTCGCCCGGACTGAAAGACACACAGTGTTGCTTCCATCCAAGGTCAGGTTGAACTACATGAGAACAATTCCTGCATCAGGCAGATAATGTAACTTGTATGTGTCTTTTCCATTGGGCAATAGAGATGGGCACAAATAAAAAAAATGGTGTTTCATTTGTCGTTCGTCGTTTAGGGGGTCTGTTTCGGTTTGTTTCCGTTTTTTGCGAATTTTTGCAAAAAATTTATTTTCATTTTCGTTCATTTCGTTGCCATTTCGTTACCATTTATTTCAATTTTTTGTGATTTTTTTAAGCATTTAAAGCAGTTCAATGTATTGCCGTAACGAAAACGAAACGGACGACAAAATTTCTGGTGTTTCTGTTCGTTTCGTTTCATTTTAGAGACAAAATTCGTTTGTCATTTCGTTACATAACAAAACAAAAAAAATGAAAATGGAAACGAAAAATTGTTCGTTTCGTGCCCATCTCTATTGGGCAAGTCAGGGTTTTGGGCTCTGAGAATCTTGTTCAAGGCAGCCTGCTAATCCTGAGTGTGTGTTTCTACTTTCAGGAGAGTCGGGCCTCGGTAAATCAACTTTGGTAAACAGCCTGTTTCTCACAGACCTCTACAAGGATCGGAAACTTCTGAATGCAGAAGGTATGGCAATGATATTAAAAGGAACATCTTCAGCCAATGGCCAGTGCTTCAGAAGACTAGAGACTCTGAGACATTCATAAATACAGTGGTACCTTGTATAAAGGAATTAATTCGTTCCAAATGAAATTCTGTTAAGCATATTTTCCTTTATACAAATTTCCCATAGGAATGCATTGAAAATAGAGTACAGTAATCCCTAATTGCAACCATGTTTATGTTGTACGGATTTGCCCCATAGATGATTCTGTTAAGCAAATTTCCCCTATCTCCAGAATTTTTTATGTTGTACAGATTTTATGTTATACAAAACTGTTTGTTATATGAGGGTCCACTGTACCTTAATTTCCACACACACACACACACACACACACCATGCTAATGGATTCACATATCTATTGATGGTGCAAGATGGCTTTCACCATGCCAAGTAGTTGACCAAGCTGAAAACACTTCTGAAACGTCAAAAATAAATCTTGGCTCGTGGCAACCGTTTTCCATGTAGAGAATACTCAAAAATGATTTTCAGTTCCTTTCTTCCGGGGGTGTCCTGGGATTCCGCAGCTTTCCCAAGGCTACACAGGCTGGCTAAACTTGCAGGAGGCACCCTGGGGGATCAAACTCCCCACCAATGGCTCCACAGCCAGAGACCTAAACCACTGAGCTTTCCAGACAGTCTCATGAAATGAAATACTTACCCCAAAAATATGACTAAGAAGCAGGGATTGAGGAAAATGTTTTGAGCTAGACAAGAAATAAGGAGCGTTTAAGCCGGGAATGATTTGCATTTCTAAGCGATAAAGCTTCTTAGCATTCTAGTCATGCTTTATTGAGACGCTGGTAGCACTTATTTATTTATTTATTTTTTAGAGTATTTTTACCCCACCTTTCTCCTTGGAAAAGGACCCAAGGCGGCTTACAGTAATGAGGGACAATATACAGTCCAGTACGCTTAAGACATGTTCAAGTTTTTGAGAACAAGGAATTGAGGGACATCTTACAGCATTAATAGACAACATTACATTAAAGCAACATGGTTATAAGTAGTCCTAAACACAAAGTCTATGTGTGAACCTATAGATTCATATAAAAGATACATAGTGGTAGTCCATCATTCAGGGAAAGCTTGTCTGAAGAGAAAGGTCTTTGCCTGTTTCTGGAAGGACAACAGAAGTGAGGCAGTCCAGGCCTCTAGTGGGAGGGAGTTCCAGAGTCTGGGTGCAGCAGCCGATAAGGCCCTTTCATGGGTTCCCACGAGACATACCTGTGAGGGTGGCGGGATGGAGAGAAGGGCCTCTCTTGATGACCTTAACATCCGAGATGGTTCATACTGTGAGATCTGATCTTTGAGGTACCTAGGACCCAGGTCATGTAGTGCTTTGTAGGTCAAGGTCAGCACCTTGAATTGTGCTCGATAGCTGATTGGCAACCAGTGCACTATCAGTAATCTTTTTTTTTGCCAGCTTTTTTTCAAAGAAGAGAAGCCACCCAAGTAACATCTTGTTTTTCACATTTGGCAGGAGGAGAGGTGAGGCCAAGAAGCCATGACGTGCCTTCTGGCCACCTCATGAATTTCTGGAGACCTCCTAGCTCCTAGCATTGTTCTTCGGAAGCACCGAGACTTAGACATGATTCTCCAAATGACCAAATCAGTTCGTGGCGCGCTAACCTCTCTCGTTCTTTCCCTTTTGTTTTTGTCTATTAAGAAAGAATCAGTCAGACGGTGGAAATTGTGAAACACACGGTCGACATTGAGGAGAAAGGGGTGAAGCTAAAGCTGACGATAGTCGATACGCCTGGTTTTGGAGATGCCGTGAACAACACAGCGTGGTAAGCATCTCTCCTGGTTCCTCTCATAATAATGCTTGCTGTGGGAGCAAAATAAATAATATAAGCTTCCTTCCTTCACCTTTCCCCTAATTCTGGTAACGTTCTCTCTTATTTTACCCGATATCTCCGCAATGCCAGTTTAAGATGAAGCTTAAGTTGGAAGGGACCTACAAAGGTAATTGGTTCTGTTGGTGTTGAAGTTTTTCCTGATATTCAGCTGAAATCTAGCATCCTGTAACTGAGCCCATTGTGGTGTGTCCTGCATTTGTGGTTAAAATCAAAAGCAAAGCAAAGTGTTCTGCTTAGATACCACCCCATCCCACTTCAAGTAGTCTCTGGGCGGTTTACAGTTTTTTAATTACAGTGTGCAGGCTACACATTTCCCCCTCCAGGCAAGCTGGGTACTCATTTTACCGGCCTCAGAAGGATTGTAGGCTGAGTCAACCATGTGCCGGCTACCTGGGATTGAACCCCAGGTCATGAGCACAGTTTTAGCTGCATTAAACTGGTTTAAACCAAAGGGCACTTAGGAGGTGTCGTTTTTCTGAAGGAGTTGAACATTCTGCACCAGAGATCTATGGTATTCTGTAACCATGACACCTGGCAAAGTTGGGGAAAGGATTTTTTGTGTGGCTGGGGAGGCATCTTTAAGGGAGGAATGGATCAAAAGCTGTGCATTCTACTGAGGCAGTGGTGGGTGATAACTCCAGTTTCACTGGTTCTGTGAACCCTCTTCACATTGTACTCTGCACTTCACAAGAGTTATCAACATTCTGACCCTATTGGGAGGATAGAATTTGCCACTTTCTGTAGCTCCTGTAAAGTGCCCGGTAAAATCTGTAGTGGATTCCCAGCACTCCTGAAAATGGAGTCACACTGCCCACTGCTATGAGTGTGATTTTAACACTGCAGACTTCAAACTTTACCAGGAAGGAGGACTTTTCATGGAAGAAACTGGCATGAAGGTCCATTTTGCCTTCCTCTGTTTTAATTGCAACGTATCTTGAGTTTTCTTCAGAAAAAGCTGTCTAATAAGTTTGACAATGATAGTGACAGTTTTTAATCGCTGTCTGAACTAATGGCCATCACCATCTTTTCTTTTAAATTTGGTCCAGCTGGAAGCCCATCACAGATTACATTGACCAGCAGTTTGAACAGTACTTCCGGGATGAGAGCGGCCTCAATCGGAAGAATATCCAGGACAACCGAGTGCACTGCTGTTTATACTTTATTTCTCCCTTTGGCCATGGGTAAGATAACACTGATGAATGCACCATAAGATAAGGATGGACTCTGACAGGTGCATTGTGAGTAAGATAAGGATGGACTCTAACAGGTGCATTGTGGGTAAGATAAGGATGGAGTCTGAGAGGTGCATTGTGGGTAAGATAAGGATGGAGTCTGAGAGGTGCATTGTGGGTAAGATAAGGATGAATCCTTATAAGTGCGTTGTGGGAAGATAAGGATGGACTCTGACAGGTGCATTGTGAGTAACATAAGGATGGACTCTGACAAGTGCATTGTGGGTAAGATAAGGATGGACTCTAACAGGTGCATTGTGGGTAAGACAAGGATGGAGTCTGAGAGGTGCATTGTGGGTAAGATAAGGATGGAGTCTGAGAGGTGCATTGTGGGTAAGATAAGGATGAATCCTTATAAGTGCGTTGTGGGAAGATAAGGATGGACTCTGACAGGTGCATTGTGAGTAACATAAGGATGGACTCTGACAAGTGCATTGTGGGTAAGATAAGGATGGACTCTAACAGGTGCATTGTGGGTAAGATAAGGATGGACTCTGACAGGGGCATTGTGGATAAGATAAGGATGCAATCTGAGAGGTGCATTGTGGGTAAGATAAGGATGGAGCCTGAGAGGCATACTGCGGTTAAGCAAGCATTATTTTAAGGTCACAGCTCGATGCATATTCCCACCATGACCTAACACAATTTCCTTTAGGCAAGTAGAATCATCAATAAGATTCTGGCCCTATTATGTGGAATTGTAGATTCCGTCTTCTGTGGTTTTAAATAAAGCCTGGGCGTGTGCTGACAAACAAATGTTCCTAAAGGCATAGTCTCTTATTTTCCCCCTCAAACCGTTCTAGGGAAAAGGGATTGTAACTATCTTGGCCCTTCTTCTGGCCACCTCACGTTTCTTGTGGCACATCTTGGCTCCAGGTTGAGGCCGGTCGACGTGGAGTTTATGAAGGCCCTGCACGAAAAAGTCAACATCGTACCCCTCATCGCCAAAGCCGACTGCCTCATCCCCTCGGAGATCAAGAAGCTTAAAGAGAGGGTAGGCCGGGGTCCTGCTTTTGTTCGGCCAGACCTGGGTTTCTCCTTGAGTGTATTGATTTGTGCTAAGAAACACGACAAAGCCTTATGTTCCCAAGTGGAAGTTCAACAAAGAAACATCCAACCAAACGGTGTCATAAAAAGGCCCACTGTCTTGCTGGCTTCTACGTAGACATGAACAATTTTGGATGAAACACTTGTTAGTAGAGATGGGCACGAAACGAACAATTTTTCGTTTCCAGTTTCATTTTTTTGTTTCATTACTTAACGAAACAACAAACGAATTTTGTCTCCAAAATGAAACTGAAACGAACAGAAACACCAGAAATTTTGTCGTCCGTTTCGTTTTCGTTACGGCAATACATTGAACTGCTTTAAATGCTAAAAAAAATCACAAAAAATGAAATAAATGGTAACGAAACGGTAACGAAACGAACAAAAATGAAAATGATTTTTTTGCAAAAATTCGCGAAAAACGGAAATGAACCAAAACAGACCCCCTAAATGGCAAACAAAACACCATTTTTTTTATTCGTGCCCATCTCTACTTGTTAGTGTTGCAACCAACTTATTTATTTATGTATTCATTTTGAATATTTTTAACCCCACCTTTCTCCTTGGAAAAGGACCCAAGGTAGCTTACAATCATGAGGGACAATATGCAGCCCAGAACATTTAAGATGCATTCAAGTTAAGAACAGGGAATTAGAAGAGGCATCTTAGAACATTAAAAGGTAACATTAACGCTACAAAGAACACACAAAAAGAAAAATATATATCTATTATGAAGGGTGGAAAGTAACATGGAAAACACTGGTATTCTTATGAAATCAGTCAGTGTAATCATGTATGGTAAGCCATATATAAAAGTTACATAGTAGGTAGTCCCCTCATTCAGGGAAAGCTTGCCTGACGACGACGACGACGATGACGACGACGACGACAACAACAACAACAACAACAACAACAACAACAACAACAACAACAACAACAACAACAACAACAACAACAGAGGATAGAGAGGGGCACAAACTGGTTTGTCAGTCAACTTCTTGCCCATCGCTAATGGAGGATTTAACATGTACAAGTGGGTCCTCATATAACAAGCAGTTTGTTTAACAGAAAATCCGCTTAAAGGAAAAAAATTCTGGGGATAGGGGGAAATCGCTTAACAGAATTGCCTTTGGGGCGAATCTGTACAACAGAAAAACAGTCATGATTAGGGATGAATCTGTTTTCAATGCATTCCAATGGGAAATTTGTACAAAGGAAAATTTGCTTAACAGAATTTCATTTGGAATGAATTAGTTCCTTTATACCAGGTAATACTATACTGAGATTCAAGGAGTGAGGTGCAAGGGCTACTAAGACGGTTACTTCATGTCCATTCTCATCCTGGGAGGAAGTTCATTGCGTGTTGATGTCGTTCGCGGTCACGTGGTCTTCTTCCGTTTCTGTCCCTGTTCCCATGTACGCACAAGCATGATTGATGATACAGGCATGACTGTTACCGCACGCCCTCGTTCCGTGATGAGATGTGAAATTCCATGCCTTCGTTCTCCGGTTTGTTTGTTTTTGGCCCGACCTTCCGTTTTTCGATGTTTTGATTCTCCGAAGCCTTGTCTTCAATGCGTTATGGAGCAAACTTCGATGCATTTGTCTTTTAAAAGCTATTCACTGCATTGCTAACTCCATAGGGAATTTACTGGCGAATGTCACTTCGCGCTCCTGCCACTAGATGGGTTCTGCTCCTATCGTCACTTGTTCCGCAAGTAGCATGACTTCACGTGCTCTCGTCTCGGAATGAGAAGCGTGACGAGCAGATTCCCAAGGCCAAGGAGGGGAATGCCTCATCCCGCTTAAATCGCAGTTCAGGGGGTGTGGTCAGGACGAACTCCCGTCATCCCGCAATGGACATGTGGTACCAGTTCCAAGCGGGACCACGAACAGCGATGAGATAGACGTGAAGTATTAGCCTAAGTGGCCTTTTCAAGACATTTCCCTGTGGAGATGGTGCTGGTTTCCTTTGGAATATCTGAATCTAAAATTTGACGGAACCTACTCGGTCCTTCCAGTGTGTTCATTTTCTGCACCAGGCAGCGATGATTAAGGACTCAGTACAGCTCCCTGTCCTCTTGCCACCACCTCCACTACCCCCGCACCCCTGCAGATCCGAGAGGAGATTGACAAATTTGGAATTAAAGTGTACCAGTTTCCGGAATGTGATTCAGACGAAGATGAGGATTTTAAGCAACAAGACAGAGAGCTGAAGGTGAGGAGTGGAGACGTATCTATTTCTGCCTAAGAATTGGTCTGTCATTGATTTATTTGGTGGCTTAGATACCTGGCTGGGGTTGGGAGTTCAATTCCCCCCCCCCCCGTCGTCCCCTTGGGAGGAGAGCCAGCCTGGGTAACCTTGGGCAAGCTGAAGGGTCCCTGGGTGCCCCCTAGAGGAAGGGAATGGGAAACCACTTTTCTGAGTATGCTGTATCTGGAAACACCTTGAAAAGGCTAATCATAAGTCAGAACTGACTTGATGACACCACTTCTTCTTCTTCTTCTTCTTCTTCTTCTTCTTCTTCTTCTTCTTCTTCTTCTTCTTCTTCTTCTTCTAATTATTATTATTATTATTATTATTATTATTATTATTATTATTATTATTATTATTATTATTATTATTATTATTATTATTATTATTATTATTATTAATTTCTGGCAGTGAATGACTCACAGCCGTGTGTTCACCATCTTCAAAAGACTGGTGATCGAGAAGCACATTTGGCTTACGACAGGCATGTCCAAAGTCCAGCCCGGGCGCCAAATTAGGTCTGTTTTCAAATTTCGAATGGCCCACAGCCTCTTCTCCCTGCCGGCTCAGCCTGTCATGCATCCCTGCCAGCTGGCCCCTCCCCATGCTGGAGGTAGATGTCATCATGCAGTTTTATGGTTTGCCTGCCCCCCCCACCTCCGTCCGTCCCCCCAGCCACCCATCCAACCTACCCACCCCCGGCTCCTTGCCTGTCATAGAGGCTTGTCCAAAGTCCGGCCTGGGGGCCAAATGTGGCTGAATGGTTGGCCCAAACACATTTTCACCTCACCAAATCTGGCCCTCATTTCAAAAAGTTTGGTCACCCCTGGCTTACGAAAACCATTTTGGAACCCACCTCCATGATTAATTTCCCCCTTGGCTTTTAAATTCTTTCTTTTTTTACGTGTTGTTGCAGAAAATTCATTGCTAATCACAAAGGGTCATTAATGCCAGATCAAGCCAGCTAGATACTGCCAGAACCTCAATGTATGTCTTCTCTCCCCGGCGAATTATCCCGGGGATTGGGGTAGCAGCAGGGTAAGATACAGGCCTCTAGGTTTCGCATAGCAATTCCCATCATGCGTCACTGTTGGCTAGGCTGCTTAGGGCAGATGGGTGATGTAATCTCCCATTGGCCAGAGGGCCACACATTTTCCACTCCTGCACTAGGAATGGAGCTGGACAGTAAGCATTCATTCGACAGACTTGCAGAGAAGCATTAAGATTAAAAGCGTGGACGCAGTGCCGATCAGTCCTTAGAGCTTGGGCATGTGAAGGTGTTTTTTTAAGAATTCAGTCTCCAGATCCCCCTGCCTACACATCATCCCGGGATGATTTCTGCATTTCTTTTTATTCTAGGAAAGCGCTCCGTTTGCAGTTATTGGAAGCAACACAGTGGTCGAAGCCAAAGGGCAAAGAGTACGCGGGCGCCTCTACCCCTGGGGCATCGTGGAAGGTAAGACGTAATGTAGAGAGATCTGCTGGGTGATCCTGAGCTCCTTGGCTTTTCCGAACTACTCTTGGTAGAGTGTGGCCATTGTGTTGGCTTAAAAAATCTCTGGGTATGCAATGGGAAAAGGTTTAGGAACCTAGAGAGAAGAACTAGCTTCAAGCCGTCTCCCCCTGCAAAAGGACACTGCCCCTTATTGTTAGGTTTTCATCAACTGGCACTTAAAGTCTCAATCTCACTCTGAGGCATTTGGTAAAAGAAATAAATAAAAGGTTCCATTTACTCACAGTTCTTTTAACAGATCCCACAAAGGGCATCCTGTAGAAGAATGAGGACCGGTTGCATGAGCTGAGCTTCACAGACTAACTAGCTTCATGACTGTGTCAATTCATGGCTATCAGAATCCCAACTGCTGATGGCATGACTGATGCTAACTGACTTGAACGGACTTAATTGCCTTTAATCGACTTTAGCTGACTAAGCAAAGCTATTGACTGACTAAAAAGAGTGGGAAAGAAAGTTTGACTAAAAAAGCGTGTCACTCATCAAAATCTGAAACAGAGATGAAACAAAGGGCTGCTACTGGGTTGATTGACAATCAACCACCACCACCCCGCCCCCAGAAAGTCCATCCCTGCCCAAACCACAAAGGTGCAATAACACCTACCACCTAGGGTTGTTGTACACACATCTGTAGGAGACTGCAGTCACTAAACACCTGTAATGTGGGGATGGAGGCTCAAGCCAGGCCCGCTAATGGACCGACCGAGGTAGATATATTTGCTGTTGACACTGGAAGTTACACACATTTGCAGGGATCGGAAAAAAAAGGTGCCATGGGCACTTACTGAGAGGGACTAAAACACAGGCCGATTCAGCGAAAGGTGTCTTCCTGTGTTCCTCTCCGCGGCCTTGCTGTGTTCCCCAAATGAGCCCTGTAGGGCTGACATTTGGGGGAACAAGGAGGGCTTTCTTCTATCTTGCATGGTTTTCTCGGAAGACAGTCCCTTTCTGGGCCTTAAAGCAGGCACCTTCTCTTTTTCCTGCCTCTCTCCTTAGTGGAAAACCAGGCGCACTGTGACTTTGTGAAACTGAGGAACATGCTGATCCGGACGCACATGCACGACCTGAAGGACGTCACGTGCGATGTCCACTATGAGAACTACAGAGCCCAGTGCATCCAGCAGATGACCAGGTGGGTCCCCCACTGCTGCCATGGATCAGAGTTGCACATGGTGATTCAGTGTCCAGAACGTCTGGAGCTTCCAGAACCCCTTCCTGCTGGCCAATCATGCTGGCCAGTAGAGATGGGCACGACTTAGCGGTATTTCCGTTTCCGTTTCCGTTACTCGGTTCCGTTACTCTACGGAAACGGTAACGGGAATTACTCCCCCAGACTTCGAGCTCGAACCGACGAACGAACAATTTTGGTCTGATTTGTCGTGCTCGTTCCTTGCATCGCGAGATCGCGCGATGCCACACGCGGCACAGAAAAAAAGTTTTTAAAAGTTAAAAAAACCCGGTTCCCGGCCAAAAAGCAGGCGGGAAAATGCCTGCCGTGCCTCAGGGCACCTACCAGAGGGGTTGTTTCTGGAGGTCCCCGGCCTCCCCCCTCATCCCCCGTCCTCGGCTGCTCTGGTGGGACTCGCCGCAGGCTCGCAGCCACCAAAATGCCCAGTCTCGCCGCCGGCCGCCCGCAATTAAAGCGCAAGCAAGCGGCACGGACGGCACAGGAAAAAACTTTTAAACTATCCCCCCACCCATTCCCGGGCCAAAAAAGCAGGCGGAAAAATGCCTGCCGTGCCTCAGGGCACCTACCAGAGGGGTTGTTTCTGGAGGTCCCCGGCCTCCCCCCCCATCCCCCGTCCTAGTGGGCTGCTCTGTGGGACTCGCCGCAGGCTCGCAGCCAGCAAAAAGCCCAGTCTCGCCGCCGGCCGCCGCAATTAAAGTGCAAGCAAGCGGCACGGACGGCACAGGAAAAAACTTTTAAACTCTCCCCCCACCCGTTCCCGGGCCAAAAAAGCAGGCGGAAAAATGCCTGCTTGACTAAGGGCGCAGGGCACCTACCGGAGGGGTGGTTTCTGGAGGGGGGGGTCCCCGCCTCCCCCCCGTCCTGGGCAGCCGGACTCGCGAGTCGCCATCGCCATGCCATGCGGTGCGGGCGGGGGATCCAAAATGGGGCGGCAAACGCAATATTGTTTTTGAAATCGTGGTCCAAAAACACACAAGCACAACAGAAACACGCGAAAATTTATAAACTGCCAGATTTTTCACAGTAGCAGTGGGTTTTTTTCTTGCAACAAAATGTCTCTCCTCTCCTCCTCTGTCCTCCATTGATTTTATTTTATTTTATTTTATTTACACCTGCGCAATGATGGGCTGGCCAAGTGGCCAGCCATGTGGGAGTGGACAACCATGCAAATTTTTGGAGCCATCCCACCAGTCGCATGGCCACTTGGCCATGGAGACTTCTGGGATGTGCCAAAAAGCCCCCTAAAACCTGCCCTAGCCCTAACCCTAACCCTTGACTCCATACCCATACGTCACAGACTGTCTTCTTAGTGGGTCAGAGAGGCACCCAGAGGTGCAACCCACTAGCCCACCGTAACCTTACCCGTCACTAGCCTAACCCTAGCTCTTGCACTAAGCCACCTTAAAGCCAGATCTACTTGCTTGCATTGCACTACACGCAGCAAGTACAATTCCCTTCTGTGTGAGACATGGTGGTGCCAGAGCCTTGTGAAGGGCGGGCATGACCCTATCATTCTCACACTGGTCTCACGTCTGCACATTATGTTATGCAATATCCATATGGCTATTGCATAGCATTTTGCAGCAGCAGCAGGTGAGGAAGGGAGACCCCCATGTAGAGGGGTCTCTTGGAGCCTGCTTCCCCTTCCTAGTGGCAGGAGGCACCCACGGGTGCCTCCAGGAGCCCACTTTCCCTTTATAGCGGGCCAGAGGAGGCACCCACCCCACAGAGGTGCCTCCAGGAGCCCGCTCCCCCCCCCAAAAAAACCAGTACTAACGACAACGAAAAAACGAACCGACTAATTTTTGCGAATTTTCGCGAAAACCGGAAACGACCCGAAACGGGACTGGCCCGACTAACGACAACTCGAAAAAATTTTTTTTCAAGTCGTGCCCATCTCTACTGGCCAGGGCCTGTGGGTTATGTCCTTTGGTCCATCGAGGGATGGATGTTTCTATATGAACCAGTCCTTTGTATGAAGATGGGGGAACCTTTGTCCCTCCAGATGTTTTGGGCTCCCAGAACCCCCAGTCGATAAGATCAACAGCAATGCATCGTCTCCCAGGCAGATTTATTTATTTTATTTTATTTTATTTTATTTTATTTCATTTTTTTTACCACTTATATGCCGCCCACTACCCAAAGGTCTCTGGGCGGCTTACAATCAAAAGAATTAAAACAGTTAAAACATAAAATACAGTGGTACCTTGCATAAAGGAATTAATTTGTTCCAAATGAAAATCTGTGAAGCAAATTTTCCTTTATATAAATAGGAATGCATTGAAAATGGAGTAATCCCTCATCACGACCATTTTTATGTTGTACGGATTCTCCCCATAGGTGATTCTGTTAAGCAGATTTCCCTTATCTCCGGAACTTTTTATGTTGTACAGATTTTATGTTGTACAACCCCTTTGTCCACTGTATCAATAAATAATTAAAACAATAAAATGGTGCGATGTCTAAAAAGGACCTTCTCCCATCTGGGTGCTGCTGTGAATAAGGCCCTGATTGTTATGGGCACCCAGTATTTAAACCTTCCCACCCAGTCTACAGGAGTACTGCCCAGATAAGAGAGAAATGAACGACAAAGAACCCATTCATTTGGAGCATTGATCATTTGGAATACCTCCCTGCCTCCTTTACTCAGTTTTGTTTTCCTTGGGTGAGAATGCGTCTTTCACAGTAGTGACAGGTTTGACATCTTCTCACTTGATAAGTGTGGCTGTGAACTGTAGGAGGGACGTATCTCGTAATGGGAAAGCCCAGGGGAAGTGATCAATAGTATTGTTAATCGTATCGGAAGTGGGCTTAACATTGGGTACAGACAGTCGAGTTGGGTCTGTTGATTCCCTCTTTCGTTTCCTCGCCATTTCTTTCTCTTTTTTTAGCAAACTGACTCAGGACAACAGGATAGAGAGCCCAATCCCGATCTTGCCCCTCCCAACGCCGGATGCTGAGACGGAGAAGCTGATCAAAATAAAGGATGAAGAGGTAAGGATCCATTTCATCTTTTGATGCCTCGGCCTGCCTGTCACTGTCCGCAAACACCTGATCTCGCGTCCACGTGGAGCGACCCATAAGGCAACCCGAGCGGTGGCATCTGTTGGACCCATCTAGTCCAGCACTGCACAGATTTGTCCTTTTGAACTCCCAAGTCCCAGAATTCCCCAGGAAGCATAGGAGCATTCTGGGAGGTACGGTCCCAAAACCACAAGGCTGCACATCTCAATGATCCAGCATCATTTGCTTCATCTGCAAGAAACCTCTGGACAGCACCAATAAAAATGTTTAAGGTAGTCACTTCATAGGACTCGGAGGTACAACAGGAAACAAAACCTTGAGGCTTAAGTTAGGACAGGCGTGTCCAAACTCCGGCCTTCCAGATGTTCAGGACCTGTCAGCAGCCACATTGCAGCATGAGTTTTTGCTCTCTAGGCTAGGTGTGCCAGCCTGACTACCGATGCCATGACACAGTGCCAGGGCTTGAGTAACGTAGGCATGGCAGAACTCCTGCACACTATTAGCACCACAGTGGTGTACTACAAGGTCCATCAAGAAGCAAATGTTGCCAAAAGCTTGACAAGCTGTCTGGGAAGAGGGGAACATGGGTGACCAGGCAGGCTACACACGCCTTCAGTTAAGCACTGTGGTCACTACTCTTCTCTCTCTCCCCCACTCCCACCCCAAATCTTGTTGCAGCTGCGTAAGATGCAGGAGATGTTGCAGAAAATGCAACGGCAGATGCAAGACCAGTGAGCGGAGCCGCGCCAGCGAAGGGCCGAGAGGGGAAAAACCTCCTTTCCGCCACCTGCCGTTCAGTAGGACGCATGGACACACCAGGAAGGACTTTCCTGTGGCATTTTTTTTTCAAATAACGAAACAGAAACAAAAACGGACCCAGTCGAAAAAAAAGACCTGTGAACAACGGTGACAACATCTCGCTCTCTCGCACTCTATGTTACCTAATTCGATTGTAGCCATGTTTTCTCAGCAGGATGCTAGAGAAATGGGAGGGGGAGGGCGTGTCGAAAGGTTTATTAAGGAGCCCCTCCTGTCTTCAGAATATTCCAGTTGTTTCCCACTCATTCCTAGGTGTACTAAACTCTTGTGAGAGAGGTTTTTTTTTCTGGTAGTTAAAGAAAAATGAAATCAGCATTTCTATGGCATATGGATTTTGAGGACTCTGTGAAGATGCACGTAAATGTTTATTCCTCACTAAGGTGCTGTGATCCCTCTGTCTCCTGTCTCCCCCTCCCCTTATTTTTTTTACCTTCCCACCTTTCCGAGGTCATGGTCAGCTCCTCCAAAGCAGAAAATAAAGCAGGACTGCGGTATTAGTAGGGGTTTATTTTTATGCTCCCCTGTGGATACTGAAAGCCATGGCTATGCAAGCATTGGCTATGCAAGCATTATCTGTAGCCTAGCCTCTAGTTCCCTCTAGTGGCTGGTTCTGTTAATACACCTTGGAAATGTGAATTTCTGGTTTTTTAAAATGTCATATTTCGAGGCAGTGGATAACAGAAACCGCAGGTCCTGATCCCACAGGTACGGCTGTTCTGCTGTACCGCCAAACAAAATGCTGTGGAGGTGGTTAGGAGAGGGGCATATCAGTTAGACGTCATGCCTGGGTGGGCAGCCTCTGTGTTGTCCACCCTTTCCCCAGCCTCTTGGTGTAGCGGAGTAAAAAGTGGGCTGGATTTTTTTTTTTTGGTTGGGGGAGGGGAAGGGAGGTTGTACCCAAAGCTTTGGTCCTAAACAGTCCTGGTTGGTGAATGCTTTCTCTTACTAAGAAACTTAAGGTACTTTTGCACTAAGGGGAGAAAGGGCTTGCAGGGGATTTATTACGAAACAGCATTCACTGCCCTTCTCTTCGGAGAGAGATGTTAAGTTCTGAATCATGTGTGAATTCTAAACTCTGTACTAAGTGAAGTTCCTTTGTGATCTAGCATAATCTTCTGTTGCTGATCCTTGATTCCCCCTCTTGCTCATTGCAAAACCGGGCTGGATCCCCCCAGAGAAAGATATGAATTGTTGTATAAGGCATTCATTGGCTCTCTTTTAAGCACTACTCCCCCTGCCTCTTTTGGTCATATTTCTAGAGTTTCTACAAAAACTTTGTGTGAAAATAGAATTTGGAGCACATTTGCACATTGCGCTTCAGACTCCCTGAGAGCTGAGTTGTGGGGTGGAAAGTTATGGGACCTATTGCTTTGATCTACTCCACCCCACACATGCTGCGTGTTGTGCGTACGCCGCACCTCTTCCTGAGTTCATGCAGTTGTGTTGCCTCAAGGGCTTTGGGTGTCCCAAGGCCAGGCGAGCCGTGTTGCAGGTACAAAGCCTGGGATGCGCTGGGAGCTGAGATAAGCATGCAAGTTTGTAAGGCATAAGGCAGTGGTTCTGAACCTGGGGGTCGGGACCCCTTTGGAAGTCGAACGACCATTTCACAGGGGTTGCCATGAGCCAGTGAAGAAAAAGGCACAAATGGCTTGGGTCTTGAGGAGTTGGGGAGGAAGGGGGGGGGAGAGTGAGTTACAGCTTGATAGGTTGGAGGGGATGTCAGTCAAGGGCACCGGAGGCTGCGATTGGCTGAGGGTGCCTGTAGAGGGAAGTTCTCTATGGCACATGCGGCAGTGGCCTGCCAAAGGGGGCTTGTGGCCTCTTCCAAGCAGGGCAAGGGGGCAACCACAACAGGAGGAACTGTAGTAAAGGGTCGCGACATTAGGAAGGTTGGGAACCACTGGCATAAGGGGACACGTGCGAAAATAGGCAAGGTGGCATCAGAGAGGGAGCTGTGGAATGCTGTATCGATCGGACAGGAATTTTCTGTGGTGGCTTGTGGAAATGTTGCCCCACCCAAGAGGTCAATCCGTCCTCTTTCATCCCACCATCCCAAATTCCATGTCAAGGGACCATAGGATTTTGCGTGCGTTGTTGAACACCACTGAAAGGAAGTCTGGCTCTTTCCCGCTTGTTGTCATTTAAATCAAAATGAAACCGCTTGTCAACAGAGAAGGGAAGGCAGGTGATCGGGTGAATGGCGTGTCTGCTCATTGTCCTCTCCAGGGTCCAACTAGGGTCCAGCCAATTCGAAACCTCTGCTGTTCCTCACCTCACCTCTTCACTGTTTCCTAGGCTAGGTTCTGGGAAGCCAGAGTTTCCAGCTTTTCAGAGAGACAACTGGACTCTGAAAAGCAAGATATGTATCGTGTGAGGGTTTTCTCTTCTCTCTGATGCAACCCTTCCCTTGCACTCTCTTTGGCTGTCCAGGAAATACGTTTTCACCAAGAATTCAGAGTGCACTGCTGCAGAAAGATAAGCCCGTTCCTCTCCTACAGCAATGACTTTGTTCCAGTTTTGCCTTTTCATATTCATCTCACATCCTATGAGGAGGAACTGCTGGCCGTATGGGTTTTCCTGATAAGGCTTGGTTCCAGAGGCTACCAAGGAAGCCCGCGTGACCATGCCACAAGGCTGGGTGCCCCTCTGTGGTTAAAAATATACCGTACATTGGTGGACTTTTTAATGTCTAAGTTCTTTTGAAATTCCACCAAGCATGCTCGAAAACCGCCCCTCTTCTGCCAGATGGGACGGTGCCGTCCGTAAGAAGATTAGGTATTTCTGCAAGGGCCTAGTGCAGGCATGTCCAAACTCCGGCCCTCCAGATGTTTTGGACCACAGCTCCCACAGTCCTTTGCCATTGGAAATACAGGCTTGGAATTCTGGGAGTTGTGGTCCAAAAGATCAGGAGGGCCAAAGTTTGGACATGCCTGGCCTAGTGTGATACACGTATATGATAAAACAGGGCACAACTGTTCTGGATGCTTGTGACTTGCTGAGACTAGGGTATAGAAGGCTTATTGCTTCAGGAAATCTGTTCAGGAATAGTGGTGGAAGCAGAACCCTAAACCTATTTACAGAACCCCCTAAACCTGACTTGTGCATGTGCCATAATCTTGAAGCCAAGGGGAGAGTCGAGCTCTGTCTAAGTAAGAGGAAGAAGCCAAGGGAGACGGAATGAGCCAAATATTGGAGTCTACCCTTGAACTAGAAGAGCAAAGAGAAGGAGATAGGACTATGTTCTCTAGTTACCTGTGGTCCCTCACCTTCACTGCTACTTGTGTTGATGCACCATTTCTGAAACACTCAGTACTCTTCCCTTCTTCTCCCAGTGCATATTGACACTTGAAATGGAACTACTGGTGCTCTTGGTGTTTGATGAGAGGTAGAAAGGCAAAACATATGGTGTGAGGTGGAAATAGTTGTCATTTGTAGTGATGGAGCCTTCATGGATGGAAGTTAATTTGAGGAGGCAAAGATATGGTCCTCCAGCTGCTGCTGGGCTGCAATTCTTGCTAGTCTGAGCTAGCACAGTGACCGTTGAGGAATGATGGGAAATGTAGTCTGGAGAACTGCTTTCCTCTTGACCATGGGGCCCTCCTCATGGCGCCAGGGCATCTTGTGGTTCTTCTGGTGTTGATACCCATCAGCCCGACCTAGCTTGGCCAATGATGACATGTGACACAAGCAGGAGTTGTCCTACATCTGGAAAATAAAAGGTTGCCCATAATCCATTGTCGCCCTGTTGGGTGCATGGCCTCATCCTTGGCCCTCAAGTCTACCTTAAAAAAAAGTAGTAGCCCAGGACCGAGTAGCTATCTTCTGAAGCTACAAGCTAAAGAGTGAAGCTTTGCATGCAGGGGTTGTGTTCTCTCTGTTGTGAATGATGTCACATGTATTGGTGGTGGAGCTTGGATGATAGATGGGACCAGGAAGAGAATCATTTGGGAAGAAGTAATGAACAGGACAGCGTATGTCTCAGATGTTGTCGAGTGGTTGCTTCCAGAAGTCGTAGCCATCACAGCGTTCAGTGCTTGCTGATGGACACTGAGCTCCAAAAGGAGAAGAAGACCCAATGTTCTCACCTGGGGCTTCTGTTCTCTGTTTCTAAACAGTGAGCTAGGCAACATCTCTTGGTTCAAATGAAGGAGAAGGTCTGGTGTCAGGTGGAAAATGCCTTCCGCCACTGACAAATCAGGGTATTAAGAACACAAGAACAGCTCTGTTGGATCAGACCACACATGGACCTAGTGTAGCATCCTTTCTTCCATGGTAGTCAACCAGAGGATTCTTCTCAAAACCTCACAACCAGCCCACGAGAACAGTAGCTGTCTCTGCAGTACATTTTTTAAGAGGAGTGCTCCCTGGTGGAAAGCCAACAGGACCATTAGCCACGGGGATGCTGGTGATTGTAGTACAGCACTTTCGGAGGAGAGCCGATCCATGCCTGTAAGCACGAATCCTGCCACAGAAGGTTGGGGATGCTTTTAAAAGAGCCTAGAAAGAACTGGAGGTTCAGAAGGGGGTTGGTGGTGGGCCAGATGGGTCTAAATCTTGGGAAAGTGAAGAGGAGTAACACTGCCTTAAAGGGAAGCTGCCTTACTGGTTGCCAGACTGAAGGACTTGCTGGTTTGTCTCTGTTCTTATGTTGTTATGATGACGCTGGCTTGAGAAGAACCTGCACAGGCCTGAGAAGAGAAGAGAGCACCAGGGGGTCTGTCCAAGCTGCCATTTTGTAGCTATGTGAGGGACATGGCAGGGGTCCATTGTCTACCTACTGACTCTGGAGGGTCATCAAGAACTATTTGTTGGTCAGCCCTCAACTATCAACCAGATCACCAGGTCTAGAGTCATAGAATCATAGAGTTGGAAGAGACCTTGAGGGCCATCCAGTCCAACCCCCTGCCATGCAGGAACCCCCACCAAGGTCCTCCTGACAGTTGGCTGTCCATCCTCTGCTTAAAAGCCTCCAAAGAAGGAGGTTCCACCATCCTCTGTAGAAGGCCAGGTCTTTCCCCCTTTGGTGTCCACTTGGCTCTATGAGCTACTGATTTATTTCTATTTTGGATCAACCTCTCTGGGACATTGTGGGGCTCCACTTAAGAAAATGTACGGTTCCTTTAGTGCTGGAGAGCCACCCTACCCCCTAATAATTTGAGCACTGCCCTGAATGGGGTGAGCTCGGGATGAAGCATGCAGGGGGAGGGTCCTTCCCACTTCTCCTCCTTCCATGTTGCACCTCCACAATTCTGTATTTCCGTACGTTGGCCCTCGAGGGGTCCCTGTGCGGTGTTGTGTTTGGGAACCTCTCGAGGGGCAGCCAGACAAGCGGACTGCTTCCCCAAGTCTGGGGGGGGGATATGTGTTTGGCAGGCGGGTGGACAAGGTTGTAGCTATGTTGTACCTCACTGGGCCAGGGTGGGCTGGGGTGGGGCGGGTGCAATGTGCCTGTATTGTGGCCAACGTTGGTGCTGGCTCGCTTCTGCGGACAAGCCATCGGATGTGAATCGCGTTCTGCTCGTTCTCCCAGGTGGCTTTGAGTTCCTCCGCATGCCTTTTGATGTCGAAAGCCCGGAAAGCGGGGAGATGACGGGAGTTTTGTCCCCTTGGCCCTCCGAAGGGACCCCGCTGCCCTCGTGTTGTGAAACCACAGCTTCTTGCGACCGCTTCCGTGCGACCCAAACTTGCCTTGTTCTGTTCTGTATTTGCTTGTTTCTGTTTTGTGTTTGTTTTCCTGTTTTGTACATTTCTGTTGGACATTTTTCCCCTCCCCGTCATGGTGATCAAAGAGAACAAAACCTTTTTAAATATATCCATTTTATTAAAAGTATTATTATTATTATTATTATTAATATAATGTTTACTATCAAAACTGATCAGTGAAGTAAACTAAACAACAACAGCATTTGTGGTGGAGTGTTCTGTGGAATGAATATCTGTGACAGAATGTGGAGTCCAATTGTTGTGAAGGCAACTAGGAAATGACGTGACCTTGCGCCGCTCCAAACGGGAGATGGGGCGTCCAACAGCACTCCGTTCCCTGATGGGTTACAGTGACATCCTCAAAACGTGTGATCCATTCAAAGAGCATACTTAAAGGGGGCGCCCAGAGAGGGGCCACAAAATCAAATACATGTGTTGGAAGAAAATGAAAATTTAAATGGCATTTGAGAGGATTAAACACATACAGTAGTTGCATTCACACAAGGATTAATACAGAAATGGATGACTATGGATCCACATTGATGTTCTTGCATTTCCAATCACCATGTCCCGGTGTGAAAGCTGGACAGTTAAGAAAGCTGAGAGGACATGCATTTGTCCTGGTTCCTTTTTTTTTTTTTTTTTTTTTTGGCTATAGCTTGGACCAGTAGGAACTGATACGCCATTTGGCCCATGGTTTTCCATGAAATTTTATTATTATTATATTTATATCCCGCTTATCTCCTAAAGTAGGACTCTAAGCAGCAAACAAAAGCGTTGGAGCGCTAACAAACAAAGTAGAAGTACAACAATCCAATAACAACATCAGATAAAACAGTATAAAATGACCTCTGATTTATCTTATGGCCAAGTGGAGATCCTTGGAATAGACAGAATTCAACTCCTGGAACTAGTGCAGATCCATGATGCTCTGTATATTTGCAAGCTGGCTTCTTTGGTCCATCCTAGGTAAATTTAGTCAAGGCGCCACAGGACCTGGTTGATGCCTACTTGACAAGCAGATAGAAATGAAAGCATGCAATGAGGAAATGTGAAGGAACAAAAAATACACACACAGAGACACACAGACAGACAGACAGACAGACAGACAGACAGACAGACAGACAGACAGACAGACAGACAGACAGACAGACAGACACATCTATACCTTGAGCTTTTTAGAGGGGACATGGAATACAATGCATTTCGGTTTTCAGGACGGAGTGGATGGCTGAGTTTGGTCCTTGGGTGGAATTGAGTTCAGGATGTCAAGTCCGTGCACATTATCCGTTATCTCTTCCAAGTCACATTTCCCTTTCTCCAGGATGTGGTGGTTGGTCCATAGTTCTTAATTAACTTGGGAAGATACATGTTTCGGAGCTGTTGCTAAGAGTCCAATCAGAGCGCATCCATGTCGTTTGTGGCTGGGACGCCTTCACTGCCACCAATTTATGTGTTTGCTTATGACCTGTCTCTGCTGTTTCTGTCCATGCCATGTAAAATAAAGACAAGAATGCTGACTTCTAAAGCAAGGGTTGGTGGACAGAGAAACATGGCTTTGGGGATGTTGCATTTACCTTCATTTAGACATTTGGAAGATTTACACTTTTGATCTCCACTCTCAGAATCACTCCCTGGCAGTGCTTGCTGGGGGATTCCAGAAGCTGGTTTCAAAGAAATTCATTTTTCAAAGATGTGGTCCAGAACGACAGTCTCCAGATCAGTAGTTCCCAACCTTGGGTAGCCCAGTTGTTCTCGGACTGCAGTTCCTACAAATCTTAAGAACCTAAGAACATAAGAAGAGCCCTGCTGGATGAGGCCAAAGGCCCATCTAGTCCAGCTTCCTGTATCTCACAGTGGCCCCACCAGATGCATCTGGGACCGTGGTGGCAGAAAGAGTATCGCTGGGTGCGGAATTCAGATCCATGCCCCGTCTCTGCTATCTTTCCGGAAACAGGCAACGACATAAGAACATAAGAAGAGCCCTGCTGGATCAGGCCAAAGGCTCATCTAGTCCAGCTTCCTGTATCTCACAGTGGCCCCACCAGATGCTCCTGGGAGCGCACGAGACTAGATATCTGTCTCCTGATACCACTCCCCTGCATCTGGCCCTGGAAGTACCCCGGTTTTCAGCCTGGAGATGACACATCTCCATCATGGCTTGTAACCTGGGATGGACTTTTCCTCCAGGAATCTGTCCAGTCCCGTTTTGAAGGCATCCAGGCCAGATGCTATCACCACCTCCTGTGGCAGGGAGTTCCACAGACTAACAACACACTGGGTAAAGGAGTATTTTCTTTTGTCTTTTCTTACTCTCCCAGCCCTCAGTTTGAGTGGATGTCCCCTAGTTCTGGTATTTTGTGGGAGGGAGAAGAGTGTCCCTCTATCCACTTGACTCATGCCCTGCATTATTTTGTATGTGGGCAGCACAGCAAGTGGTGAAGGCTTCTGGGGGTTGCCACCCAAAGACACCTGGGTTACCCACGGTTGGGGATCACTAGTCTGGATAGCCAGCCTATCAGGGATCTTGCCACAATGGATCAGCAGCAATTCATACCGGATAAGTCTTTTAAACCCCCTCTGATTCTATGATCCAGTGGATAAAAAAATCTGGAGATCTCTTTCCACAGTTGCACAGAGCTTCACATAACACCAGTGAATGGAACCGTTTTTTTGTTTTTTTTTTGGACGACAATTAATTATCTGGCCAGATTGGTTTTTCATACATTAGTTTATTAATCACATATATACATAAATATTCGTTTAATCCACATGTGTGGCCATCTACGTCTATTTTTACTTGATGGCATTCCATGACAACACAGATCCATCTTGCAGCGAGATGTCATTTGTAAGTTACATTTCTGTTTGTTGATCTTGCCCTCAAAGAAAGACAGCAGGTCAGGAAAAATTAACGATCGGACGGAGGCTTATGTTCAACGTATAACTCTTACTTGATCGAGAAAATGTGGCATAGCTGGCGAGTTCTGTTTCTTTAGAAATAAATCTTGTTGAATGCGGGGAAGCTGTCTCAAAAGTCTTAATTTGGAACTGAAGCCAAGCCAAGCCAAACCAACCACAGACACCCATCTCTGGCATTAAATAATAAAATAATAAATGGTCTGCTATCATAGAATCATAGAATCATAGAGTTGGAAGAGACCTCAAGGGCCATCTAGTCCAACCCCCTGCCATGCAGGAACCCCATCACAATATTTCCGACAGATGGCCATCCAGCCTCTGCTTAAAAACCTCCAAAGAAGGAGACCCCGTCACCCTCCTTTGGGGCAGCATATTCCACTGCCAAACAGCTCTAACCATCATGAAGTTCTTCCTAATGTTCAAATGGAATTTCTTTTCCTGTAGTTTGAAACCATTGCCCTGAGTCCTAGTCTCTAAAGCCATGGAAAACAAACCTGTTCCCTCTTCAATATGACATCCTTTCAAATATTTAAACATAGCTATCATATCCCCCCCTCAGCCTTCTTTTAGAGAGACTAAACATTCCCAGTTCCCTAAGCCGTTCCTCATAAGACATTTCCCCCAGACCCTCAACCATCCTGGTCGCCCTCCTCTGCACTCGCTCGACATTGTCAACATCCTTTTTGGAGTCCAGATCAAATCTAGACAGACTTCCTGGAAAAATAAGTGGAACTGGATCCAATAAAACTTAATTTCTGCCCTGGAAATTATTGATTTTTTTTGGGGGGGGAGGCAGGTGGGTGCAGAGAATCTACAGTACTCTGTATTTTAGCCCACATTTAGAGGGAATCTAAAGTGTTGCTCCTATTTAGGGTGGAAGGTTCAGCCCCTGGTGTAGATCCTTGGAATCTCGGGCTTAGAACCAGAGCGGAATTCTATTGTCCCTGGAAAAGAGGATCCATCGTGCTTTTTTAGACTACAGCTTCCCAATCCCCCAGCCACTGGGATGCCATCCCTGGGAAATGTTGAGAACTGTCTGGTCTTGTAGGATCTCCAGAGCATGCCTAATTAGGAAGAGGCACTGCCCTTATCTGTCTGCCGCACGCAGAGGACTTCAGGAGGCCCACTCAGCTACATGTGTTGCTGCTTCTCCCTCAGTCTACTCACAGGTCTTCCATCCGTGTTCTCAAGAGGAGCTCTCCCCAAGTGGTAGGTCTTCTAAAGCCTTTCCCCTATTATTTTTTTTGGTCTGTCGCATGCAAAATCTTTCTTCCTCTCCTCCTCCTCCTGGTTCTGGCTCTTTTTCTCCTCTTCCTTCCTTCCTTCCTTCCTTCCTTCCTTCCTTCCTTCCTTCCTTCCTTCCTTCCTTCTTTCTTTCTTTCTTTCTTTCTTTCTTTCTTTCTTTCTTTCTTTCTTTCTTTCTTTCTTTCTTTCTTTCTTTCTTTCTTTCCTTTCCTTCCTTCCTTCCTTCCTTCCTTCCTTCCTTCCTTCTTTCTTTCCCTTTTATATTGCCCATCTCTTCCTAGGGCTACGCTGGGCGGTTTACAACCTAAAATTCTGCAACATAGCAACAATAACGCCTTTAAATAACCAAAAAACAAACAAACAAATTCAGCCAGAAACAGGATCCCCAGCCCTGGCTCTCTGTGGAGATTCTTGTGTGTGTCTCTCTCTGTGTGTATCTCTGTGTGTGTCTCAATCTCTACTGGTTCTCAAACTTGGCTCCCCAGATATTTCCGGAAGAGCACAGCCTGAAGCCTTCACCCACCAGCTGTGCTGGACACAGTTTCTGGGAGCTGTAGTTCCAGAACATCTTGGCCCCCCACTGTCGGGAACCACGGTGCCGCCAGATGTTCTTGCACTTCGCTCTAATTGGGGACTCTTGTGTCTTCCACAGCTGAATATGAGTTTCCTCTGGACCCTTCTCCTGCTTGGTCCTCTGCCCCTGGCTGCAGCCTCGTGTCCCGAACACTGCCGGTGCGCCAAGGACATTGTGGACTGCATGTCCACCGACACCACCGACGACACCATCCCCGACTCGTTTCCCTCCTCCACTAAGAAGATCTACCTCAACAACAACGAGATCACAGCCATCCCCAGCGGGCTCTTTGACGGCCTCCTGAACCTCCAGGAGGTTCACTTGTGGGGGAACCCATGGGAATGTGACTGCCACATCCTCTACTTGCGCTCTTGGCTCCAGTGGCAGCAGAACCGGACTCTCTACCGCCACCTCCGGTGTGCCTCTCCAGCTCACCTGAAGGGCCGGATCATCGCCTATTTGATGGAGGACGAGGTCATGGCCACCTGCCAGTACCACCATTGCCGGCTGGCCCTCTTCTCCCAGGTCGCCCTCTTTGTCTTCATCCTGGTCCAAGCGGTGCTGCTCGTCCTCGTGCTCGTTTACACGCGCCGGTTCCGAAAGATCGCCAAGGAAGCCCGGCGCACCACCCATGAGATCTACGCGTACGGGGACCCGTGGAGGACGGCTAGGAAAGAGGATCGATAGGACGGCTGTGGGGATTCTGAATGATCCAGCCTCTGGAAAAAAGATATCGTCTCAAGCTGTCCCCTGTTCTTGCAAGGGAAGAGTTTGGGGTTTCATGTGTAAGAGTTGATGATGATGATTATTTTTCTTGGAGGTAGGGGGAATCTCTGGCACCGTTGAGAGAGGCCTTTGTCTGCTTCAGATGAAGAACAAGCTAGAGCTGGGTGGCAGTGGCTTCAGTGAGCTTTCTGAGGGGCTGAAACAGGGCCAGTGCTTTGGAGAGCTACCGCCCTTTAAAGTTTGGACTAAAAGGCGGAGCGGATTCCAGAGCCCTCCCCTTGTCCCCTTCGTTCCATAATGAACAGGCCCTTTTCCCAGAAGAAAGTTGGGGTAAAAATACTCAAAATAAAATAAAATGAGGGAGGGAGGGAGGGAGGGAGAGAGGGAGAGGGACAGAGAGAGAGAGAGAGAGAGAGAGAGAGAGAGAGAGAGAGAGAGAGAGAGAGAATTGGAGACTGGCCATTGGAACTTTCTTCAACTCTAGCAAGAGGGAAATCACCACAACAGAAGTTAGCAGCCGAATTAAAGGAACAGAAAGTTGGTTGCTTTCTAGCAGAGAGCTGTCTTCTCAGGCCTTATTGCCGCCTTCTATCATTTGCCACCTGAGGCAACTTCCTTCCATTGCCTCCTGATAAACCCAGACAGATGAACACGGTTCTACAACTGTTGCAGGTGCAGAAAACAACCAGGAGGAAATGAGGTCTTACTTTTGGACTTCAATTCCCAGAATTCTCCAAGAATAGGAAACTCTATCAGAATAATTCTGGCACCCCAGGGGAATCCTTTAAAAAAACTTTTAAATAAATCTTTATTGTGATGATATTTTGTTATTCAAATACTTCTCTTATTATTTATGAATAAAAGGTTTTAGATTAGTATCCTCTTTGAAAACATGGAGGGCAGAAACTGTAACTGTAATTTCATAACCAACTATGTTCCTACTGAAAGAAATGAAGAAAAAATGACAGGACCTGACATGAATAAAATCTATAGTAGAAATGGTAACGGAAATGAAACTTTCACCCGTAAGTTATTGTTCCTAGTATAGTGGCTGTTGAAATTGGGTCAAATTGCACCCACCCTTGCATTGGCTACCTCTCACAGCTACAAGCTGCTGCTGCTGCAACAGTGTTATTTTTAATATCAATATTTTTAAATTTCTTGCAATCTGGCATAGCGCTACCACAGAATGACAAGCAGAATTTATTTTGGACAACACATGTACACAGAGACAGGCATACAGGCAAACATATACTTGACTATGGTTGTGAAGGACACACACACACACACACACACACACACAGGGTGTAGAAGAAGAAGAGGTAATGCAGAAGGCACACCACTGAGTGTCAAACCCCATCGGCTCGATTTATGTCACCAGAGGCATTCCTAGATGCCAAAATGGTTCAAAACAAATCGATTCCACAAGCAATTTAAAATAACTGGCCCTTTTGCAGCTGAGTAAAATATCTTGCTTTCCAACAAGAAAAAACATACTTGAGGTTAAAAAAAAGCCTACACTTCCCTGCACGTCATGTAGTCACGTCTTTTAAAAAAAAAAACGATTTCAAACATGCTAAATCCAATTCAGTGCAATTCCCCCCCCCCCATGAGCCACCACATGCCTATACAGTATTACCAAATATCTGTTCTCTGCCCCTTTTTTTAAAAGCCACTGAATCTAGCCTTTTGCGAATGCCTCATCCTCGGCTCATTGCAAAAACGGGTGATAAATCACACCTAACCTGGCAAATTTAATGAGTGACTTTTCAAGTCAGCAGCCCGATGTGCCTGACCTGACACAACCAATATAGGCATGACAGACAACATGCTGTCAGGCTCGCAGATTTATGGGTTAACTGTCATAAAAAAATAATTCCAGCCCTCGGTGTGTTTCATTCTTATGTCACTGGATCTTCCCTTGGCTTTTAGCAGGCAAAAAACAGCAATGATATTTTATTATATTATTAATTGGAAAATATTTCCCCCCTTGCCTTTCTCCTTAAAAGGACCCAAGGCAACATGGTCTGACGACATATAACCGATTCCTCAATCTATAGAATATGAGTTTTAGGTTCTTATTTATTTTTTAAAAAAATCTTTCCCCACCTTTCTCCTTAAAAAAAGGCCCGAAGGCAGCTTACATCGTTAAAAATAGCATATTAAAAGGTCAAAACCCACGGCGAAGGATTCAGCTATGAAGCAAGAATTAATAACAAGAGGTTAGGAATGTCAGGTAAAAGCATTATAAAAATGGATTTAGAAGCAACAAAATGTAAACCACGATAATTAGATTAGAGTTTGTTACAGTTGGTGGTTTTGTATATGTTCTTTCATATTTCTGGTACAGGCTGCACAGAGTAGTGAGTTTGCTTGATGGGTAGTGGAGAAATGAAATAAATAAATAAACCATCCTGTTTATTGTCTCCTAGGCAGTCGGTCCCTGAGAGAAACCCTGTTTGAAGAGAAAGGCCTTTCCTTGCTTGGTTTTGTATGTTATTTTCCCTTTCTGCCCAATGTTCAACATGCTGCCTTTTTTCTTTTAAAGTTACAGTGGTACCTTGTATAAAAGAATTAATTAGTTCCAAATGAAATTGTTCAGCAAATTTTCCTTTATACAAAATTCCCATAGGAATGCATTGCAAACAGAGTAATCCCTAATCATGATCATTTTTGTTGTACGGATTTGCCCCATAGGCGATTCTGTTAAGCAAATTTCCCCTATCTCTGGAATTTTTTATGTCGTGCAGATTTTATATTATACAAACTGTTATACAAGGGTCCACTGTATTTATTTTAAAAATCCTTTTCAAAATTTTTCCCTCAGGGGCAGCCAGGATCAGTTCTTCCTGCCAGCCTCCAAGAGATGGCGCTCAAAACTCACCTGAGATTTTATTTCATGCCTATTATCTGCTCTTTCATCACCCTGTTAGTAAACTTGTCTTTTTCCAGTCTTCTTTTTCCCCCAGGATGGACTTTAATTTCCTCCTATTGATCAGGGCCAGAGGAGGAAGGTGAAATGGAGATTTTATTTCCAGGACAATGGGGTCTCTTATGAAAGGAGATGACCCATTTTCAACCGCTAAAGGAAGCGACACTCTCCTGGCTTGTACGGGAATTTTTTCTCAGGGCAATTTTTATATTTAGTGTCAACTGTCTGGGTTTTCTCCCTCTTGCGCAGACAGAGAAGATGAATTACAAATTTTTTATATTCCACTGATGGACTCGATAAACCAGGCACTAGATATTGTTGTATAACAGAGTTTTGGGTGGGTGAGGAACCCTAGTAGTTCAGCAGAGTCTCACTTCTCTTCCCAGAGGCAACAGGTAGGTTATTGTAGCCAGCAACCATTGTGAGCCCGACCATTTGGATTTTAGTTGGAGACAGATGCTGTGGCTGTAACAAGGTAATTGTGCTTCTTCAGAAACAATAGATTTTTCCTGATGATCAAAAGTGGTATCTCAGTCAGACCACTTTGGCACAAAGGAGAGCACACCACACTCTGAGATGTTTGCTCTTTAAAAATGCTTGCCCTCAGGTAATCTTAAAAACCCATTGAAAAAAATAGTCAGAAATACTCTACTGGAGCTTTGCTTCACTTTTGGACAGACCGACCAACCAACCAACCAACTGACTGACCAACCAACCAACCAACTGACCAATCAACCAACCAACCGATCTTCCTACCTACCTACCTACCTACCTACCTACCTACCTACCTACCTACCTTCCTTCCTTCCTTCCTTCCTTCCTTCCTTCCTTCCTTCCTTCCTTCCTTTCCTTCCTCAATTGCAACTGTATTTAAAGCATTCAGCCAAGAGCCTCCTAACAGCAAAAACAACTGCTTATTCAAAGTGCTAAAACCCAACTCCTGGCACAAACCCCGAAACAAAATAAACCATGCTGCCATTAAGTATAAAAAAGTACAGAGGGCACAAGAAAAGACAGTTATCTTTGAGGGATTAGCCTTGGGCTGTCTCAATTGTAGAAATGTTGAAACCAACATTGTCGTATCTGATATTGTTACAGGAGCAAATCCTCTGTTTGGGCCAGCCTTACAGAAAACCACCCTCTATGATCATGCCCCTTGACTGGCTTTTGGCTTGACTTTCCCAAAGCTCTTGCATTAAATCGCCAGACTCTAAAACAGTATTATGTATGGTATTCCGCACACTGCTTTAAAATGTAAGGAGAAACATACAGGAGCCACCCAACTGCCCAGGTAAACCTTAGAAAGCTGGGATGGCTTCATCGCAAGCAGTAGAAGCAGCCAGAAGGTTAGAAAATTTCAAAAGAGGCAGATTTGGATAATATAGGGCTTTCCCCCCTCTCTGCTGGTGCCACTTCACACCACTTTTGACTTTGACAAATAGGCTTTGGAATAAAATGTTAATCTAAGGAGGGGGTCCTTTGGACTGGGCCTCCTCTCCCGGCCTCCTGCTGACCTTGCTTCAGAAATATGGGAGAAAACACACAGAGGTTTTGTGTCTCCCACAGCAGCCGACTGGGAGCTTTTTTGATTAATGGGTGGAAAGGGCCAGCTCCTGCTTCATGGCATCTCTCCCGACTGCAGACAAATAAGCAAAAAGTCACCGAATGTGACACAGAGAAAGGGGGAAAATAAAAAGACTTCAGAGTCCAGAATGGTCTGAAAGAAGACAGAAAGGACGGGTGTATGTGGGTGCATGTGTATAGCAATGTGTTCCTTGAGAGTGGTCCGCACCTGGAGACAAAGAGGCAGTGTGGTGTAGTGGTTAGAATGGTTGAACGAGCCGCTCGGACGCCTGGCTTCACGTCCACGCGCAGCCACGGAAGGTGGTGGCCTGGAGAACACTGGAGGTCAGATGGGATATGAAAGGGATGATTAAATGGACCTGAGATCTGATCCGAGCTGGCGACTGGATTTGCATCTGAGTGCATGCATATAGAGTCTCTGATAAGAGGACGCGGCCTTAGTCCAAGTCAAACCACTGGCCTATCTATGCACTATTGCCTATATCAGGATTTACAGTTTTGGACTCCGTCAACCCTAATCCTGCATCTAGGCATCTTTTTCCAGAATGACTTGAGAAAAAGGATCCATCGACTCATAGCCTAATTCCTAGATGAATAATGGAAGGGCAATTGTGTATTTATTTATTTATTTATTTATTTATTTATTTATTTATTTATTTATTTATTTATTTATTTTATTTATTTATTTATTATTATTATTATTATTATTATTATTATTATTATTATTATTAATTTGTTTCATTTATATACCGCACCATCTTCCTACTGGAACTCTAGGTGGTTTACAAGATAAAAACAACACAGAGGGATGCAATATAATCAAAAAAGAGGGAAAATACCCTCGGCAAGATGAAGCAAGGACAAACGGGGAAGAGGAAAAAGAAAGAAAGAAAATAATCAGGATAAAATAAAATAAAATAAAATTACAGGTCGCCAGTAACCACTCCCTCAGCTGCGTCAGGTTTCCCATTGGTGGACCAGTTATGGGCATAATCTTGCAACAGTCCCCCCCCCTTAATTTTTAAAAACCCTTTATTTTAACAATCCTTCACATTACAAATAAAAGGAAAAAGACAAAATGCAAACGAAACCTTAACATAACATACGGTAGTTGCGTACATTGTAATCTTACTTATTAATTAGTTTACCATCTTAGGCACCAGCTATTTACACAGCTTAACAGGGTGACATTTAGTCTCCCAATTCACTTTTCCGTCCTAAAAAAATACGAGACCAACAATCTAGGTTATTTCCTAAACCGTGTCTCTTCTCAGTTAAGTCGTCCATATATTTTAGTAAGGTTTTCCAGGTTTCCGTGAACTGACCATGCTTGATTTCTCCTTTATATATTTGAATTTTATTGGAGTCAATTTTATGGAGTCAATTTCTCCATCAGCACCATTTGCCATGAGATCCTGAGTGTTTCCCCAGCTTTTAGCAATCTCACACCTTGCTGTCTCTATCAGGTTCACAGTTACTTCTTTACTGGACAGCTTCTCGTCTCCCCCAGTAAATAATGAGAATAATAGCCCTGTTTCATTCATAATTATATTGTTCAATTAGTCAAGATCTCTATCCAATGAATTACTTCATGCCTAAACAAACAAACAAATATATAAACAAATAAATGCATGTATTAAAAACACAGTTGACAAACATTTTACATAATAATCTGTCACTGTTTTGCCAACTAAAATCACCCGTGGGGCAGTGGTTAAATGCCTGTGCTGCAGGTAAAACTATGCTCACGACCTGGGCTTCAATCCCAGGTAGCAGGCTCGAGGTTCACTCAGCCTTCCATCCTTCCGAGGTCGGTAAAATGAGTACCCAGCTTGCGGGGCGGGGGACAATGTGTAGCCTGCAGACTGTAATTAAAAACTGTAGACCGCCCAGAGACTACTTGAAGTGGCATGGGGCGGTATATAAGCAGAACACTTTGCTTTTTACTGGCTAAAATCTCTTTGCTGACAAATGTCATAATAAATAAATAAATAAATAAATAAATAAATAAATAAATAAATAAATAAATAAATAATCTTGCAACCAGTTCGACATGGAAGGTTGCTGGCCAGAGCAAGGAAATGTTTAGGGATATACATTTGGTTTTGTTTTGTTTGTTTGTTTGTTTTGGCAAAGCCCAGAACTGGTAGTCCTTCCAGAACTCTGGTGCTATAGTACCTAGTCTTTGTTGGCACTTAGATGACGCTCACCTGGAGAGAAGGGCCAAGTGGGAGGCCAGATTCTGAAACCGGATTCTCCTCCGTTTATGCAGAGGAGCCCTTGGTAGTGTTGGTTTATAAAGATGCAGTATATATGAAAAAGTTAAATTAATAGAAAAGGGGATGGAGAGGGAGGGAGGGAGGATGTGGAGTCACAATAGGATGCCCTTTGGCCCGAGTTCTCCCCCCCCCCCTGTATGGCCGAAATACCTTGAAAAAAACATGCTTGTGGTTGGCCTCATTAATTACAGAAACAACATGAGAGGTAGCTGGCGGTGATGGATCGTTGATGTCCAAAGATAGGTGTGTGGTGACCAGGGCTTTGTTGTCCCATAAGTGCTTCCACACCGTCCGGGGAGCTAATTGTTTGACCAAGGGACAGGCCTCTTCTCCTTGGATTCGCCCTAATAGGTACGAACAGAATGCCCTCAGAGAGGATGGTAAATAAAAAGGGGGCTTCTCCTCAGACCTCATGGAAGGGGAGGCTTCCTGACCTGGAGATTCCACGGCTGAGAGAATACAATAGGCTGAATGCAAGGTACACTTGGGCCAACGGTCACCTTTTCTCCCAGGTCTGAATAGCCGGGAAAGAGATAACCATCGATCTCCACCGCTGGCCAAACGAAGGGCCACAGGCCAAGCGGACAATGAGCTGGACGTCGGTCCCGCAAGCCATCCGTCATGTTGGAACAAAGCCGTTGTCAGCCCGGACGGCTGCATCCTTCCAGGCATGTCAGTCGGTTGGTTGACAAGACAGTCAAGGCCGGAGTTGGCCTCCAGAAGTGTGTGTGTGTGTGTGGGATTTGATGGACAAAATGACAGGGTTTCCTCGCTGAACTGAAACCACTCCCCGTAGAAGGAATCAGATAGGGTCCCCCTTTCTTATAATGGTATTATTGTGGCTTATTTTATTGACAGCATCTCTACTGCACCTTTCTGTTTAAGCTTCCAGTAGGGTGAATGGAGTAAGAAACCAACTGCCAAGATCCAACAAGACACAGTTTGCACACACGCAAAAATGGGTGATTTGGTTCAATTCTTGGGCCAACGATTTCTGTTCCATAAGTTCAGAATAACAGGAAAGTTGCATAAATGGTTCTAGGGGGTTGTTTTGGATTTGGGAGAGTCTTGTTTGTTTGTTTGTTTGTTTTAGAGTATTCTTATCCTGCCTTTCTCCTTGGGAAAGGACCCAAGGCGGCTTACAGTAAGGAGGGACAATATACAGTCCGGTACAATTAAGACATATTCAAGCATTGAGGACAGGGAATTGAGGGGCATCTTACAGTATTGAAAGACAACATTGCGTTAAAGGTACAAGAGAACACAAGCAGTTAAAGAGACAGTAAAAATTCCATGTAAAAGTTATGAGTGACGGAAACTAAACTTGAAAACATAGTGTCAATGCAAGTCCAAGTCCTCTAATTCTCCTTACTGGGAGTACCGACCACTGGGACGCAGACGTTATAGAGCATTTAAGTTTGCACTTGTCTAAATCAGCCATTCTGATATATTGCACTAATTCTAGTGTATGCTAAATTCTGAAACTAGTCAGTGGCTCTCAACCTATGGGTCCCCAGATGTTTCTGAACTGCAACTTCCCAGAAAGCCCTCCCAGCACAGCGAGTGGTGGAGGCTTCTGGGAGTTGCAGTCCAGGAACATCTGGGGACCCACAGGTTGAGAACCACTGAACTAGATCCTGCCCTGTTGATTAAGGGCAGTCCCTTTTCTTTCGGAAGTGCTGTTTATAAATCGTCTCTCAGATTTTTCCCAGAATGTGAAGAATTAAGATTTCCTGTCACAACTGTTGGAATCTCCCAGTCAGCAGGCCCCTGGCCTTGTTGCTGCAAAATTCTGTGGCTGGTGGTCCAGAACTCTTGACTTTTTAAAGTCCAGGAATTCTCCACCCTTGTTCCTGGCAAGAGCAATGGAGAGGTCCATTCCAAAAGCCCTGTTGGTTCAAACTTGGGTTCTGTGAGATTAGCTTATGGGGAGAGAGGATTGATAAAAGGGGAAGAAAGTGTCTGAGCATACGATGACCACTTTGGATCCAACACCACACTCTTCTTCTTCTGAGGGTTGATTCATGGTTCTGCTTGTTTCCCTATCCTCAAAATACTTATTTATTTTTTATTTATTTATTTATTTATTTATTTATTTATTTATTTATTTATTTATTTAAATCCATTTCTTAGACACACCTCAGAGGTAACGGTGTCTTCTCAATAGCCACTGGCTCTGATCTGAGCTGTTGCATCCTACAAGATTGCATACTTCCAAAATTCTGTTGTGCACATGATTTGGACAATTCACGAATCCTGAACTGCATTGGCCTGATGGTACTGTCACAGAACAGCAGATGTAAAGTAAGCTACTGACTCACAAAGCAGAAATTTGGGTGTGGGTGTGTGTGGGTCTGGCGTTACGTCTTATCCACGGTTTTCATTATCCACGGAAAGGTCTGGAACCAATCCCCAGCGGATACCGATGTCCTACTATAGAGACCAAATCAGGATAGTGCGGGTTGCATAATGAACCTTATAAGGTGGTGTGTGAAGAACTGCTTCTATTTGGGGCCTCCTTAAGGTCTGTCAGGAACATTTCCACTCCCTCATTGAGAATGATGGGTGTAGATGCCCTCCCTACCCCATAGAGTCCATGGAACCACCCCAGGGATTCCATGTGGATGGGACCATTTCAAAGAACACACTTATTTCATTGTGACCACCCATTGGCTCCGGTGGGGAGCTTCTGCTGAGAGAGTCTTTCCGTTTGTTTTCCTGTTCTTCAAAAAATACGAGATGGCCCAGTCGGCCTGCAGCCTATGAGGTGAAACGTATCTCTCACCGAATTTGTGGTAGGCCAGGCCCCATCATTAAAAAAATTATGTTGCTTGCATAACCTCCGTGGCTTAGAATTCTATTTTTGGTGGTCCTGATCTGGAGAAGTTTCCGGAGCTGCCTCTCCGAGCTGTAAATCATGTAGCGCAGCCCTGTGGTAGGCAAAAAACCCCAAGAGGGGTGACCTTGGGGTGACCTTCAAGGCCCAACCTATGCTCAAACCAGTCTCCAGTGACCAGGTCACTGATCGGAGTCTATGGGTGGTACAAATTCCCCCTTGCAAGGGCAATGGAGCACGGGCTTCCGGAGCGGTCCCAACACAAATGGCTTTGTGCCACTCCACTAAATCTGAATAAAGAGAGGGAAGGCCCTGTGTTTTTCTGTGTTTGTTTTCCAGGGCTCGTTATTGGCTTAATTTATAACTGGAGGCCAAGAGGGGATGGGAGGCCTGTCAGAGAGAAAGCACCTGCAGAGGCCATGAACGGAGTAAGAGATGCCAGCTCGAAGTATCCAATCTTAAAGGCATGGGATTGGCAAAAGAAACACCCCATCACCCCTGCCATGCTGGGAGAAGGGGTTCTATTTTTCCTAGGCCACATTCACATCAGCGAATGGCCAACACTAATACAGTGTTGAATTTAATCCATTCCGAATGGATTGAACTACTCTTAATTTGGGGTACCTATCTAAAAAAATTGAAAAAAACAAGTTAAAAATGAAAAAATGAAAAACAATATTTGTAAGTTGAGCAGACCATATTTAAAATTTGTAAGACGGCAGTTATTTAAAAAAGGACAAAGAGATGACCCTGCAAACTACCCCCCCCATTAGTCTTCTAAACATATGCAGCAAATTATATGCTAGACATCTTCAGGACAGATTTGAGACTTGGTTGGATGAGGAAAATAGGATTGCGGTAGAGCAAGCGGGCTTTAGAGAATGTAGATCGACTCTCTGGACCATTGATTTATCATCCAAGACCTTACAGAGAAATATGCAGCAAAGGGTCCAACTTCACTATATGCCACATTTGTCGATATGAAAGGAGCCTTTGACTCGATTTCGAGACAGAAATTATGGGCCAATTTAGAAGCCACCTCAATAGATAAACGGTTACTTCTATTGCTGCGTGTGCTACATGAAAATACCAATCTGAACGTTAGGCTTAATAGGAAAGGCAACTTAACAGACCCAATTGACACCTACAGAGGAGTGAGACAGGGCTGCTTACTGGCCCCCACATTGTTCAATTTTTACATAAATGACTTACAGAATGCCTGGGGCAAATGTTCCAGCGGGACTCTAGAACTGCTGGATAGCTCCGTGGCCAGAGGTTGGGAGATTCCCCACTGGGCCTCCTGGACGTGGCCGTTGGACTTGATGATACACAGGGCCCATCCAATTCTGCAGATCTAGGATTATCATCAATTTCTTACCCTAGCAATGTTGAGTTTGAGATGAAGGAGCTCTCAGCAGCCCAGCAGGGGGCAGCACATCCTCAAAAGTCCCCCTTGCAGCTTTCCCTTTTTGGAGGCAGGGTACCTGAGTCTACCTCGATGTAATTAGACCATGTTTCCACATCCAAAGGCAGTCTGGCTTAGTTGTTGGTCATGTGGAGGAGATGATAGATTTCAGGAGTCCTCGAAATAGTCTGTAGCTGTTCTGTGCAGATTCGGCAGCCTTCCCTGGATTTCTTGTTTCTTTTAAGCCTTTCTTGGAAAAATTGCATTTACCATGTATGTGACATGTACTGTTGGTGGATAGTAACTGTTCCCCCCTAGAAACTTTCTACTACATTTTTTCGTCCAGCGTGGTGGCTCAGTGGGCTAGAGCACTGAAAGCTGTCGGCTACAAAGTCCGCAGCTCAGCGGTTTGAGACCCAGGTGCCACGAGTGAGCTCCCGCTGATCACCCCAGCTCCTGCCAACCTAGCAGTTTGAAAGCATGTCAATGCAAGTAGATAAATAGGTAACACCGTAAAAAGCAGGAAGGTAAAACAGTATTTCCTTGCAACCATGCTGGCCACGTGGCCACAGACCTGCACAACACTGGCTCTTCGGCTCGAATACAGAGATGAGCACTGCCCCTAGAGTTGGACATGACTAGCACGCGTGTGTGGAGGGAGCCTTTACCTTTTTACAAATAATTATTATTCTTATCTTAACTTAATTAGTGAAATTCAATGAATGGGTGCAATCCCAAATAATCTGAGACAACGTTGCTATTAAATCAGTTCGAGGGGCCTGTTTTGGTAACAGGCATGCATACAAAACATACTGTATAACAACAACAGCAACAACAATGATAGAAACCGAAGGCTTGGTTTTTGTTAGAGAAGCACAATCACTCCAAACCAATGCGATGAAAAGTAAGGTTCAAGGAATTACAGTGGTACCCTGACTTAAGAGCAGCTCGACTTAAGAGCAATTTGACAAGAGCAGAAAACTGTTGGCGTTTTAACTGCCGCCTTACAAATTTTAGATATGGTCTGTTCTACTTACAAATATTTATTTTAAGTTTTTTTGATTTTTTAAAACTTATTTTTCAATTTTTAGAAAGGTACCCCGACTTAAGAGTAGTTCAGTTTAAGAGCATGCATTCGGAACAGATTAAATTTGTAAGTTGAGGTACCACTGTACTGCCAACCACGAATGTTGACCCTGCCAAGAAAAAGATGGAACGGTGTCATATCTCATCAGAGAATGTCCCAATATTGCACAGACAGATCACACAAGTAAGGCATGACAGAGTGGCAAGATTCGTGCACTGGTTATTACGCAAAAAAGAAAGCTTGCCAAACTCCAGATACCCATGGGAACATCAGATAGAGAAGGCGTCAGAAAAGGACAGAGTCAAGAGCTTGTGGGATTTCCTGATCCAAGGTGATAGGCACCTTGAATGCCACACACCAGACATAATAGCAATCGAATGAAGGGAGGTCTGGATCACTGCTGTTGTAATTCCAGGGGATGCCAGAGTTGAAGCTCAAGAACTGAAAAAAACTAAGAAAATACACAGACCAGACCATCGAGACATTTTGCTCGTGGATGAAACCCATTTCCCTGGTCTCTGTATTCATCAGGGGCTTTGGAAACAATGTCATGAAATTTCACGGAATTTTCCAGCAGTTGTACATCTCAGGAATAACAGCCTCAGGGCTACAAAAAAAAGCCAATGCAGTGGTACCTCGACTTACAAATTTAATCCTTTCCAAATGCATGCTCTTAAGTCGAACTACTCTTAAGTTGGGGTACCTATCTAAAAAATTGAAAGAAAAGAAAAGTTAAAAAAATAAAAAACATATATTTGTAAGTCGAGCAGACCATATCTATAATTTGTAAGGCGGCAGTTAAAATGCCAACAATTTTCCGCTCTTAATTGGGGCACCACTGTATTAGGAAAAGTGTACATACTGCACTGATAGTTAACAGATAGGTTTTTGGTTCAAGCATGTATCTGTTATATAATGCCAGCCAATGCTTTTATAATTTTGATTCACTGTGCCTGGTGTTCATCATCATCATCATCATCATCATCATCATCATCATCATCAGAAGAAGAAGAAGAAGAAGAAGAAGAAGAAGAAGAAGAAGAAGAAGAAGAAGAAGAAGAAAGAAAGAAAGAAAGAAAGAAAGAAAGAAAGAAAGAAAGAAAGAAAGAAAGAAAGAGATCAAATGAACGAACTGCAGTGAGGATCCAACTGATCATCAAGTCTATCTCTGGTCAAGGAGGCACACTGGAGCAATCAAGGTTCTAGTCCTCACATAGCCCTAAAACTTTGTGGGTGGTATTGGGGCAAACTTGTCTTCTCAGTCCAAAGAATAAAGCGCCAATGGGTAAAGCACCTGAACTAAAGGGTTGGGGGGTTGGGACTTGAACACAAAAGTGACTTATAAACACATACAGCAGTACCTTGTATAAAGGAATTAATTCGTTCCAAATGTAATTTCTGTTAAGCAAATTTTCCTTTATACAAATTTTCTATAGGAATGCATTGAAAACAGAGTAATCCCTAATCGCAACCATTTTTATGTTGTACCGATTCGCCCCGTAGGCGATTCTGTTAAGCAAATTTCCCCTGATCTCCGGAATTTTTTATGCTGTACAGATTTTATGTTATACAAACCATTCGTTATACAAGGGTCCACTGTAATAAGAACGCAATACAATTGAGCTGACTTTTAAATAAGTAGTAATAAGAATGCAATACGATTTAGCTGGGAGGTCCGGACAAGGTAAGGACTTATGCTTCCCATCAGAATTTGTAATGTATCTGTTTCTCTCCACCTTGTGCTGAGACCCCCCCCCCCAAATATGGCAGCCGCTTTCGCTCCCATTTCTTGAGGACTTTTCCTCTCGACATTTTCCCATCGTGGACGTGACCTAGATGAGCGAGACCTCCGAGCGCAAAACACTGTTGACCTCAAAAGCACCACTTGAGCGAGCAGAATGATCACCGTAGATGCCGGGGTAGGAAAGAGGAGATCAGCGTGAAATGGCCATTATGATGTTAGCATAGCTGGTCTATTTTGTACGCATCATGTCAGCTTTGACTCTCTCCTGCTGGATCCGACAGTCGGTGGCTCTTATCTGTCATCCCATTTCCCACACGGCCTGGCCAGATGCTTTTTTTGCAAAATACACTCTCCAGGCAATTTTTTCTGAGCAAGAGTTATTGCTTCTTAACTTGGAGGCCTGGCGGCGACTTTTCAACTGCAGACTAAACTGAAAATCTAAAAAAAATAGAAACGCCAAAGGCAACGTTACAGTTTGAGATGGGCACGAAGCACTGGTTCGGAGGTTCAGCTGATGGCCAAACAGGTGTTCTGCAATTCATCACCCCGTGTCCTTCAGTGAACTCCCTCTTAGAAGCAGTGCTCCAAACATACCTGGATAGCTTGATGGCTTCCAAAGCATTGATCTGATGCAACGGACACCTCCAAAAATACCAAGACACCTAGAGTCTGTTTATAGGAATATACAGTCGGTATATTATAAACAGCCTGATGATTGTCCACCCTGTTGTTCTGTATGGCACAGAGTTCTGGGTAGCAACTATGAGCATAGAAAGCCACCTCCATGGAAATACCCATATTTTTCTATCTATAAGACCCCCCCTCCCCATGTATAAGATGATTCCCAATTTTCCAGCCTGAAATAATTTCTCTACTGTGTGGTTCTCTCATTGGCTTATTTCCGTGTATAAGATGACCCTAACTTTTTAGTCTAATAGTTTTAGCAAAAAAATATAGTCTTATACTGTCCATTGAAAAATACAGTATGTATTGTGTGTTGGATATCGGGTATCTCCCTACTTGATGTCTGTGAAGATTCTCAGTCATCCAGGTGAGTTTATCTGGAAGTTGAGTCATGGCAACTGCACTTCTTTTCTTGAGGGACTCTGCCTTCTTGACAGAGGTTGGGCTTGATAACCCATAGGATTCCTTCCAACTCTGCAGTTCGATGATGATGATGATGATGATGATGATGATGATGATGATGATGATGATGATGATGATGATGATGATGATGATGGTGGTGGTGGTGGTGGTGGTGGTGGTGGTGGTGGTGGTGTTAGGTAGCCATTACAAGCTACCAGGTATCAACATTGCTCTACCTCATGGGCTTCCCCACCTTGGGTCCCCAGATAGTCTTGGACTACAATGGCCATAAATCCTGAGCAGGACAGCTAGTAGTGAAGACCTCTGGGAGTTTCAGTCCAAGAACATCTGGGGATCCCAAGTTGGGAACCGCTGCTCTGGACAATTAATTGCAATGAGAGGAGCATTTTTAGTTGCGAGTTGCTTGTAAGAGCATCATGTTAAAGACAAACTTTCCCAGTTAAGGGTGATTTTCCAGAATAAGAGGAATTAGATCAAAGGAGGCAGCTCTTCAAATTTCTCACAACAGCCCTGTGGCATCACCAGCTGACACGTAACCGAACCCTCTCCACCTTCTTCGTTCCTTGCGCCTTGCCAAAATATCTTTCCCTTCTGCAGATTCGCATCCTGACTCAAGGTCATAAGGAAAGGTCAAAGAGCACTCCCGGCTTGGCCCCCGTCATTCCGAATGCCAAAGGTTATCTTGATTTCATTACACTTGCAAAAACAAGTGGATGTTTTTACTGCACTAATATTCCGAGCAGAGAGGAATGTCTGGGGAATGTATCTCGGAACAGGGGGGAGAGTCAAAGCATGGTCCTGAACCAAACACATGAGAGGTATCTCATAGGAGGACTGATGGTGGGTCCAACAGTGTCTGTGAGAAGCCACGGTGTTTGTGGCTCTCCCACTCGTAGAGCACATGGCTTGTATGCCCGAGGTTCAATCGCCAGTACTTCCAGGTAGGGTGGGGGAACAATGATATCACACTAAATGGGTCAAAGATCTTGTGGCAGAGTTTCAAAGTTTGGTCAAATTCTTCTATGAAGCAGATGCACATGGGTCCATGGAGCAGAATTAGCTTCAAGCCCACCCCTTTTTCTCATCAACTGGCACTTACAGTTTCAAGGGCTCCCTCTGAGACACTAGTAGGAGAAAGAATAAAAGAGAGAGCAAGAGAGAGCGAGAGACTCAGGGGACTCATTTCCAAGGAAGCCTAGGCAAACCTTTCTCTGCTTTTCTTTGCTTGTTTGTTTATTAGTGAAATAAACCTGATTCAATTGCTAATTCCAATTAGTTTCGATCTGCTAAATTGATTCTCTTCTCCTTTTTATACATTCAGTTTTCTCATTCAGCTGTGCAGGTTTACATAGTTTTCTGTGGTTCATTTTTTAATATACATTTTCTGTTCAAAAGCAGCTATGTTGCTGTCCAATTTTTGCCATGCTTTTTATGAGATAATCTGATTTTATCTACGTGGTGTATTTTTGCTTTATTAAATGATTATGTTTGCTTATATATTAGAGTTTACGTTAATGTTAAGTTGTTGTTGTTGTTGTGTGTGTGTCTCTGTGTGTTTCCTATTTATTCTTATTCTTGGGCCAGATGATCTTCACAGTATAGAAATCACATAAATAAATCAATATTTATACTTGCACCTTCAAAACAGCTACGGCAACAAAGTTTATATCCTAGTAGGCAAGTGTGTAGCTTTACATGTCAAGGTTAGATTGGTTGTGTGGGCTGTCAACAGATTTCAATAGGTGGCTAATGATGTATATATTTATTCTGATGGCCTCAAACCCCCACTTCCTGCACTCTGAATTAGGAGACATTCAGCTCGTGTCTGTGATTCTATGTTAGATATTGCAGGGGTGGATCTAAGATCAGTTTCTGTTAATTGATTTGGGAGAGTGGTGTCACAGAGCCCAGGGTTCTTCAGGACTGATGCAACAAGGTTCTTTCAGGAGTGGGATGATGATGTTAGGCACGATGCTATGGAAGGCGATGAATCCACTCCAGGTTTCCCCCCTGAACTTTGTCGCCAATGCGCTGAACTGTACATTTTGCCAATAGCTTCAGCACCTTGGAGAGCTCCTGCTAAAAACCACAACAAAACCAGGAGCGATTTCACCAGCACTGCAAAATTAATTAATTGCTCCTTGCTGCATGCTTACAACCACCTTGTTGAAGGCGGTCCAAGTTTCATCAGTGAGTTTCATATTAAACTAGGTTTGGAATCTGGGTATCCCAAATCCCAGTTAATTGTTTTAACTGCTACACGCCACTGCCTTTGGCATTTAGGGAGGCCCTGTTAAGGCGCAGGGGATGGAACGGCCTTAAAGGTGTGGATAAAGTAGGGCACTGAGGAGGGAAGGGGAGACGGCAGAAGTTCCTCTTCCCCCCTCCTCCGTTAAAAAAGCATCCTTTTGTCACTCAAGCTACCCGCTCATCTGTCATTCTGGCACCAGCAGCATCCGGCTCACGCAGGGAGCTAAACAAATCCCCTTCTCCCAAGGGACCCGCCAATGAAGGCTGGAGGATCATAGTTGTTGTCCTTTTTGGATGAGTCGAGGAGGGATAAACAACCGGAGAGCGGACCCCTGGGCTCAGCCCAGCTGGTGTCTTCTCTCATTAGGGTCCGGCTGTGTTTTGTTTCCCAGTGAAACGGAGAAGGACAAGCCGTCTCCTGACAGCTTGGTTGTGTCCTTTTGGACTGACAGTCCCCCCCTACCCATCCCCCTTGCCCGTCAGAGTACCCCACGGCTTGGCCACTTGGGAGCAGAAGATCACCACAGACCCACCCCCACCCCCAACACACACACCAATAGATACTGAAGCATCCTGCAACCAGACAGCAGGGACCCAACCCTGTACAGAGAATAACAGGAGATGCCAAACCATGGCTGTATATTCACCATCATCTTAGGACTGCTAGTCTGGAAGGGACCCGATGAATCATTGAGTCTTCTAAGAAATTAAGCTCCTTGGCCAGGGAGATAGAGCAGAATTCAGTCAAGTTACTTTGCTTGCACACTAACTCCCAGAAGTCACCAGCCAGTGGTGGTTGTCCTAATAAACACGAATTGTGTGCAGTCAAGTCAATTCTACGTTATGGTGACCCTTTCCAGGTTGTTTAAGGCAGAGAATACATAGGGGTGATTTACCATTCCTTTCTTCTGGGGGGAGTGCCCTGGGACTGTGCAGCTTGCCCAAGGCCACCCAGGCTGGCTCTTTTCCTAGGAGGAAGAGCTGGAAATTGAACTCTCAACCTCTAGCCCCCAACCTCTGCTTTAGGACTGTGCAGCTTGCCCAAGGCTGCCTAGGCTGGCTCTTTTCCTAGGAGGAAGAGCTGGGAATTGAACTCTCAACCTCTAGCCCCCAACCTCTGCTTTAGGACTGTGCAGCTTGCCCAAGGCTGCCCAGGCTGGCTCTTTTCCTAGGAGGAAGAGCTGGGAATTGAACTCTCAACCTCTAGCCCCCAACCTCTGCTTTAGGACTGAGCAGGGCCCAATTGAACTGGCTCTTTTCTAGGAGGAAGAGCTGGGAATTGAACCTCAACCTCTAGCCCCCAACCTCTGCTTTAGGACTGTGCAGCTTGCCCAAAGCTGCCCAGGCTGGCTCTTTTCCTAGGAGGAAGAGCTGGGAATTGAACTCTCAACCTCTAGCCCCCAACTTCTGCTTTAGGACTGTGCAGCTTGCCCAAAGCTGCCCAGGCTGGCTCTTTTCCTAGGAGGAAGAGCTGGGAATTGAACTCTCAACCTCTAGCCCCCAACTTCTGCTTTAGGACTGTGCAGCTTGCCCAAAGCTGCCCAGGCTGGCTCTTTTCCTAGGGGGAAGAGCAGGGGGAATTGAACTCCTTACCTTTGGCTCTGCAGCCAGATCCGTAAACCATGGAGGGACCTCAGCCAGCTGGAATAAAGAAAAGCACTCTTCCATTCGCTTCCATCTGCCACTGCCAGTAATGTTTCTCCTGTTGCACAGGTTGAGGTATGAAGCAGGGTGCTGCTAGATATGCCAGATTCTCAAACAAATCCATGTAAAATTATGATTTTCACAACATTACCGACTTCTCACCCAAGTGGGGAAGCCGGTGGGCGGCTGATCTGTGTGGTTGCCGCCTGGACTCTTGTGGTCGGTGGGCAACCAATGGGACCTTGGTCTCCCCTGCTTTGTGGTTCTTTATTCCACAACTGGAATAGGATCAGATGTCCTTTCGAAAACGAGGACCATCTCTTCTGGCAGCCTTGGAAATAGAGGTCTGTTCCCATGAGACACGTGGGCCCCCTTTTGTCTGAGGCAGCCTCCTCGCCCTGTTCGAGATGGCCTTGGGCACTCCGTAGGGCACCCTGCTCTAAACCCTATGAAAACAAACCGCCCCACATTCGGAAATAACTATTATGATTTCCCATTCATGAGGCAAAATGTTATGCTTCAGTTTGGCAAAGCCAGATGTGCGGCTTGGATTCCTTCAAAGTGGTTTGCAGAAGTTCTGTGTGGTTCAATGACATGCTTATTATTAGTAGGTTGCCATTCAGGGATAAGAAATAGATCCAGTTTTTTTTTGTCTTCCTTTAAAAATGCCAAACCAGCCAACTATACCTTCAGAAAAAAGTGCTCTACCTTCTTCCCGGCCTTCTGTGCTCCTCATGGCTGTGCAACTCACACTGCTTTTGGATCTGGGACTTCTCTAAAGCAATGATGGATGTATTCTCGAAGGCTTTCATGGCCGGGATTTGCGAGTTGTTGTGAATTTTTTGAGCTGTTTGGCTGTTTTTTGGAAGTTTTTCTTCCTGATGTTTCGCCAGACTCTGTGGCTGGCATCTTCAGATGGCAAGGATCTATCTATCTATCTATCTATCTATCTATCTATCTATCTATCTATCTATCTATCTATCCTCCCTATCCCCCCTCCCTCTGTCCCTCCCTCCCTCCCTCTATCTATCTATCTATCTATCTATCTATCTATCTATCTATCTATCTATCTATCTATCTATCTATCTATCTATCTATCTATCTATCTATCTATCTATCTATCTAAAGAGTTTGATCTGAATCTATAGATCTAGCTAGATTAAATTGTCTGAATCTCAGTCTGTCTGTCTTCCAATCCATCTATCTAGATTAAGGGACTGAATCAATCAATCAATCAATCAATCAATCAATCAATCAATCAATCTTTCTTTCTTTCTTTCTTTCTTTCTTTCTTTCTTTCTTTCTTTCTTTCTTTCTTTCTTTCTTTCTTTCTTTCTTTCTTTCAGATCTGAATCAATCTATCTATCAGGTCTGAAGTACTGGATCTGTCAGCAAGGTAAAGTATAGAAGGAAGGAACATGAATCAGGGCATATTTTGAAGAAGGAGGACACACACACATGCAACTGTTATGGAAAAAAATGTGGCAGTTTTAAATATAATCTGAGATCTAATGTTATCTTTCATGAAACTGGGGCAAGCCCCCCCTTTTTTTTGGAATTGTCACCACCACCCTCATCATGTGCCATCAAGACATTTCTGATGCACAATGATTTTTCCAGGGAGTGAAGATGTAGACATGGTTTTCCATTCCCTTTATCTGGGGGCACCCTGGGACTGTGCAGCTGGCCCCAGGGCACACAGGCTGGCTCTTTTCCACAGCGGGTCTGTTCTCCCAGGTGGCACAGTGGGGCATCGGCAGCCAGAGGCTGACATCGCAACGACTCCAGTCATCTCTGTAAACAGGGCAAGACGACGGACGATAACAACAACAACAACAGCAACAGCAACAGCATGCACAGCAACAACAACAAACAACAACAACAACAACAACAGCAACAACAACAACAACAACAACAACAAAGGGAATTTGCTCCAAGGTGTCAACATTTCATACTAGGGTTCTATAGTATATCCGAGATGGCTTGACTCAATCCAGGGAGCCTCCGCCTTGTGTTTAAAAGATGCGAGCAGAGCTGTCGATACCATGCCCTTCTGCCAGGCATGCATTTCCTAGGTTGGAAATAGCTCGACTTCACATAACAGCAACACAAAGATCTATTGTACGGGATTTGATTTAGGACAATCTGGAGAGCACCTGAAATGTTTCTGGCAAAAATCAAAGAAAGACAAAACAAAACAAAAGACACAAACATGTGGCACCTTAAAGACTAACACTCATATTTTAATGTAATGTTTCCCTGACCTTTTTATCCCTAGTTTTACTTTTTATTAGTTTTAACTTTTGGAAAGGGAAAGTGAAGGAGGAATGGGGGGGGGACAAGGCCAGGTGGAGCATGTTCTGCCTTATTTTGACACACCCCTTGATGGTCTGCAGAGGACCAGGGGGAGCAGCTACAGTTTCAGGGCAGGCGGAGCAGGAAGGAGGGTGCCGCTAATTAGAGGTGCATCTAATTAAGCTGAAACCAAAGCTAACGCAGCAGCCCCTTGCGTATTGGGTTGGTTTCGGATGGCTCCTGGGCTAGCTGCAGCCATTATGGGGAGGGTGTGTGGGTGTATGAAGATATAGAGAAAATAAACACAGGAGATGTCCCCTTTCCAATTAATCTAAACACAAACAACAGTTGAGGGTGAGCAGAGACCTTTCCAGCCGTCATGTACGAACGTGAAAGCTGGACAGGGGAAAAGCTGACGGGGGGCAAAACAACAACAGCAGCAACATGATTTGTTTGAAATGTGCCAAACAGGTGCTTTGTGGGTACCTTGGGCTGCCCGAAACACAGACATGTGGGTACTGGGTCTAATCAAGGCTGGTCTACCTCACGAGAAGGCAGGTCATTCTCTGGAAACGACCATCATGCTGGGAAGGGTGGAAGGTAAAGACACGTTGTTTCAGAGGGCAAAGAGCTCAGGGAACAAGGAGTTTCTGTCTTATATTTGTTGTGATTTTTTTGGGCTTTTTGGCCGTGTTCTGGAAGTTTTTCTTCTCGACGTTTCGCCAGATTCTGTGGCCGGCATCTTCAGAGGGCAAGGAGCTCAGGGAACAAGGAGTTTCTCTCTGTGCTCTATGATACTCCTAGTTCCCTGAGCTCCTTGCCCTCTAAAGATGCTGGCCACAGAGTCTGGTGAAGCATCAGGAAGAAAAACTTCCAAAACACAGCCAAACAGCCCAAAAAACTCACAACAACTAACAATAATGGATGGTGACTAGCAGTAGCTTGATTTATTTTGCTTGCTTTTCTGCTGTGCTTGATTTTAGCTCTGCTTCGTTGAAAGGAAACCAATCTGATTGACTGTTTTTATGTGTTCACACTGTCCTTGTTATTATCCCAAGAATCAATAGATGATTAAAAAACAACAGCACCTGAGTCGATCCATCAACCAGTCAACCAACCAACCCCTCAAATACAAATGATCTTTTCACTCAGAAATCCTCTAATTCCTTTCTGAAGCTGTGCTTTAAAACCAGCCAGCAAAACATCCTGCGGCTCAAAATTTTCACAAGACATTAGGTGGCCATCAAAGGTGGCCGTGACACCGTCCTATCTGCTTTAGCCATTGACAACGACCTGAGGAACAGTTGTTGACAACGCAAGGCAGTTGGCCTCAGTGGAAGTGGTGAAGGGAAGCTCTTTGCCGATGGATGTTCTCTTTCAGCGCAACTCATGTGTCAATAGCATCACCTCAAGCTGGGCCGTTGAGACGACAATGGACGAGTCAATGAAACAGGAAGAAAGCTCTTGTCTCCTCTCTCTCGCTGCCACTTTGGGAGGGTTTACTTAAGCTCCACGAGTCCTTGCCCCATTTAGATCCTCTCGTTAAGGCTTGATTTGGGGCCAAAGCTTGACTCTCTGGAGAGCTCTTTGGGTTCTGATGAAAGAGTTCACAAATGAAAGGGAACCGAAGGAGATCCTGTGGCCGGCCTGCAGAGGAGTGAGTTGTGCAAAACAGATGGAGAACTTAGGGTGTTTATACACGACCCCTAAACTCCGGGGCAAATGGCTCCCAGCTCCGGAGCTTAAAAATGTTTACCCACCAGCTCCGGAGTTAACAGGAAATTAAGTGCGACCCCGCCCACTTTAGCGCGTCCCAGTGCACTTTTCTTGTACCTGCTCTGGGACAGTGAAAATTATTTGATCCGGTGTAAAGATAGTGAGTGCGGGGCTCTCCTTGCTTCTGCTTGTTGTTTTTTGGCTCCCGCCCCATTAAGAGCTACTTTTACAGAGACGAGAGGCAGAACGAGGTGAGTGGCAAGCTTTTCTTTCTCTTTTTCTCCCTCCCCTCACGCAGCCAGCAACCAGGAAGTGCGGAGGAGGTGGGAACGCCCGAAGAGCGATGAACCCCTAAGATCTCTGGTCTGAATTTAAGTGGCCAGAGGATCCTAGGGGTCGTGTAAAAAGGCCCTTAGAAAACTTCATATCTATCTATTAATTCATTTTTTTGTCCATCTGTTTATAACTTCCAGCCAGTTTGTCTGTGAAGATTCTCAGTCATCCAGGTGAGTTTATCTGGAAGTTGAGTCATGGCTACTGGACTTCTTTTTGAGAAATAGAAATGTTTCGCTGCTCATCCAAACAGCTTAATCAGTCTGAATACAGCTAGTGCGAGTCCTCCATCTTCTAGTCAGTTGCCTCCCTCTCCCTCTCCCGCCCTCCCAAATCTGAGTAGATGTTGGCAAGGCACGGATGACTCCATGCTTCTCATGCTCATCATCGCCATCAGGCACACTGGGGAATCAAACTCCCAATGTCACGGGCAAGCGGATTCTGTGACTGCTGTTTCTAAGGGCTGCCTGTTCTGCATGGATGGATTCATGACTGGCATTACATGGAAGCACGATCCTCCATCCCAAACTGTTCTGAGCCACAAAAGGAATAATTAATTTCCCCCATAACAACACCCAGCAGTGTCTGTGCAGCAAAAACCTACAGTGTAGACAACCGTGATCTTGTCCTAAGTGCAATAGGGTCTCCTTCCCTTGAGGGGGGTCAGGGTATCTATTGATTTATTTAACTGTTCCCCCCCCCCTGCACCATGTATTGGCCTCGCTGTTACTCTGGGGGGTTTCCAGCCATAAAACAGAGATGCAAAGAAAAGCTGAATCGCATCCAAACCAAAAATATAAGAACATAAGAAAAGCTCAGCTCGATTAGGGCAAGCTATTCCATTTGCCTGCCTCTCCCTGTGGCCCCATCAGATGCCTCTGGGAGCACCCCAGACAACTAGAGACCTGTCTCCTGATACCACTCCCCTGTGTCTGGCATTTTGAGGGGCCTTCCTTTTAAGCCTGGAGATAAGACGTATCCCCATCATGAATAGTAACCTGTGATGGACTTTCCCTCCAGAAATCTGCTCAATCTCCTTTTAAAGGCATCCAGGCCAGATGCCATCACATGCAGCAAGGAGTTCCTCAGTTCCGTCTTATAAAACAAGATATTGTTGTTGTTCAGTTGTTCAGTCGTGTCTGACTCTTTGTGACCCCATGGACCAGAGCTGGCCAAGCCTTCCTGTCTTCTACTGCCTCCCGGAGTTTAGTCAAATCCATATAGGTTGCATCGATGACACCATCCAACCATCTCATTCTCTGCCGTCCTCTTTCCCTTTTGCCTTCAATCTTTCCCAACATCAGGGACTTTTCCAAGGACTCCTCTTTCCTCATGAGGTGGCCAAAGTACTGGAGCCTCAGCTTCAAAATCTGTCCTTCCAGTGAACATTCAGGGTTGATTTCTTTCAGGATGGATAGGTTTGATCTCCTTGCCATCCAGGGGACTCTCAAGACTCTCCTCCAGCACCACAGCTCAAAAGCATCGATTCTGTGGCGATCAGCCTTCTTTATAGTCCAGCTCTCACTTCCATACATCACTACTGGAAAAACCATAGCTTTGACTATCCTGACCTTAGTTGGCAAAGTGATGTCTCTGCTCTTTAGGATGCTATCTAGGTATGAAAACAAGATATATCTCTATAAAAAAAGCAACAGGTCCAAAAGAAAAAAAATCAAGGTGGTGTCAATGGACAAGATAAAGGATAGGGGGTATATATCACCAAAATAAAGCTAAAGGAGTAATCAATATCAAGGGAAGATAATGTGAAATAGTTCCCTGAAAAGCAGATATTTTAAAACATGTTTTTAAATATTAGGAGGGAAGGGGTGTGGTGCACCTTCACACATAAAGCATTTCATCTTTCACACTTGGTGCTCAGGTATGATCATCCAGAGTGACCTTCTTAATTCAAGAAGGCATATCAGAGTCTGGGGAAGTTTGAAATGACACCTTTTACACTTTTCTCTTGTCATCTCCCCCTTTTTTTGTGGAGGTGGTCCTCTATGTAGTGAAAGCCATCTCTGTTTCTTGGCACATTATTTTTCTCTGCCTCCGTATCTTGCGTGTAGCGTGCTTTCTTTTGGCCGACTAATGCGATTGGACCTTAGAAGGAAAGTCTGATTGCAGAAGCAAGTTTCTCACTATGGGAGGGGGACAACACATGATCTCATGGATCACGCGTTCACCACACTCTCTAGTTGGCCCTGTGGTCTTCATATTTCTGCCTCCATTTAATTCTCCTTCGTTGCTCTGTCTCCTCCAGTCTTTTTTGCAGCTGATAAACAAAAGGACATCCTGTCCTTGTGCATAGAAAAGCAGGCTGTGCACTCATTTATCTCTTTGAGCGAACAGGTGCTCCAAACTTCTGCAGGTTTAAATATGGTTGACCTGTCACAGCTACAGAATCCTGCTTGAAGGCTCCAAGGGGTAAAAATGTTCTACTCCGTGCATTCATACGAAACTCCAGATAAATATCCTTCGTTCTTTTCTGCTTGCAGAAATGATAGGCTCCCCAGTCCATCTTTGTCTCGGCGGGTGATGATGTGTATATGTATTTTTCTTATTAATAGTGTATGCGAATGGGAACATGGAAGGCCCTTCCTACGATCAAATGACTCCCAGTTCCCTGAATTAAACATGACTAAACTCCTCCAGTTGAATCTCATTTATCTTCCTTACCAAGGTCATTGCTGCCCTTCCCAAAAAGATAGGAGCCCAAATGATACGATACTTGGCAGAGTGACTCCCCACCCCCCCAAGCTTTGGACACAGAATGAGTGGCCCGCAATTTGGCAGCAAACGTCTGCAGAACCACCACCACCAAAGACTTTCTTTCTATATGGACGCTTTCACAACTTACCCTATCAAGACAGATCCTGCATATGCGGTGCTACCCGCATAGAGAATATGGCACACATTTTATTTGATTGTGAGCTTTATACAGCTCTAAGGGCGCTTTTACACGACCCCTAAGATCCGCTGGTTCCTTAAATTTGGACCAGAGATCTTAGGGGTTTGTCGCTCTTCCTGCGTCCTCACCCCTCCGCACTTCCTGGCTGCTGGCTGCGTGAGGGGAGGGAGAAAAAAAGGGACAAAAGAATGCAGGCTTACCTCCTGGTGCCGGTGGACGCGGCCCCGTCGTTGTGATTCCTTCTCTTAAAGGGGCAGGAGGCAAAAAACAACAACAAAAAGAAGCGAGGAGAGCCCGGCAGGTACTACTGTTATATCCGCATCAATATTTTTCACCCTTGGAGAGCAGGTACATGAAAAGTGTGCTGGGACGCGCTTAGGTGGGCGTGGTCACACTTAATTTTCAGTAAACTCCGGAGCTGGTGGGTAAACAATTTTAAGCTCCGGAGCTGGGAGCTATTTGTGGCGGAGTTTATGGGTCATGTAAAAAGGCCCTAAGACAATCACATTTATCAAAATTGGTCGTCAAAATTGCCCACCGGAACACAAACTTTCAGCTTGATTTCCTGCTCAACGGTTCCAAGGTGTAGGTTGTCTGTGGTGTTGCTAACTTTGTGCGTAAGGCCGCCGGGGTAAGATCCACCTTCATAGATCAAATTGGTGTTCCCTGTAGGGGAGATGCTGACATATGAATGAGAAATTTTTACTCTATCTATTTTAGTTGCGTGAGATCTTTGTTTTTCATTCTCATTTTCTTCTTCTGTATTTGATATGGCCTGTTGGGCTGATCAATAAATTTGTTGTTGTTGTTGACTTTCTTTCTAACTTGTTGTCACTGGCATTTGGGAGTGTGATTGACTGCGGATTACTGTGCATGCATGTTTTTTTAGGGGTGAGGAGGCTTGACTCCCTTTGAATATTGCCTCCAGAGGCCGCACATGGCCCCAAAGTGGCCCCAAGGTTTGCGTTGATTGTGCACCCTCCAACGCTGGAGGTTTTCAAGAGAAAACAGCACGCAACTATCTGTCAGGTCTGCTTTGACTTGGGTTCCTGGGTTCCTGCACTGAGCATCTAGTTAGACATGACCATAGCTACTACTGCATTTCCTTGAGCAGCCATTTTTGTTTTGCATCGCCTTATCTCCTCCCGCGGTTACGTGGTCGCTACAGCGGTTCGGCAGTCCGCATTCGGCGGTTGCTTAGCAATTGGCTTCCCCGTCCGCACTTTGCTGAACTGCTTTATACTTCCGTTTTCAGTGACCACAATATGAAAGTGCAGCATCGGCAAAGTCGGTGAACATGCTTACATTGCGGAAGGCTTTTTTTTTTTTGGCGTGTTTTACGACAGGGGGAAACCGGGGGAAACCGGAAAAGTGGAGTATGCCCGCAAATTCAACCAAGTTGCTTTAAAAGGGAGTGCAAGAATTAATTGAAAAAACATCACCCCCAGTGGTCATCTCAAGAAAATCTGACATGGTGGCCAAAAATGGGCGTGGCCAAGGGGGCTGTTCAGAAACAGCGATTTGAAAAGCAGACAGTGATTTTTAAGGCGGTTTGTCTTTAAGGAAAAGGCGTTTCAAATCTAGAGACCTCTTTCAACTCTGTTATGCTGTGATTCTTCTGGACTTGCGCTCCCAGATTCTTTCACAGCCCACAGAAGGATAAAGAAAAGGGGAGTGAAAACTGAGACTCTGGGGCTTGATCAATCTCTTAATGTCCCACCTCCTAAAATCAAGTACTGTACCTGTATTTTTTGAAAAAGGCATTTGCCTGACAGATGCTGCTAACAGACATGTCTTCCGGCTGTGTTTACCTTCTTTTGTTCTTGTTTAAATTTGGCGACAGCTGGATCTCTTTTTGGAAATGAACTGGTCCGCTTTGCCAAGTCCCATGGCTTTTGGTGCCTTCCTCAAAGGGAAGTAGAGTCACTTTACCAAAGGAAAGAACATAAACTGGTGTGGAATAGGCAATCCAAAGTATGGAAGTTTTATTCCCTTGCTTCCAAATTCTGGAGGTTTTATGCTCCTGTAACAGTAGCGATGAGTGGAGGAAATGTGTGGTGCCGTGAAAAGCACCATTAAGAACCCAGGATACAGATGAGAGTTTTCTATGGTGGTTACTTCATGCCCGTTTTGTCTCTGTTAGGGCACTTTTACACGACCCCTAAAATCCGAGGCAGAGGGCTCCCAGATTCGGAACTTAAAATTGTTTTCCCACCAGCTCTGGATTTTTAAAAAAATTAAGTACGACGATGCCCACCTAAGCGCGTCCCAGTGCATTTTCCAAGTACCTGGTCTCAGAAGGTGAAAAATTTCTGATGCGGATGTAAAGCAGTGAGTGCCGGGCTCTCCTTGCCTTGTGCTTGTTTTTTTTGTTTTTTGCCCCCGCCCCTTTAAGAGACTGGAAGAGATTGGAATGCTTCCCGGGGCAGTTTGGATGGCAGAGCAGAGGTGAGCCTGCATTTTTTCTCCTTTTTTTTCTCCCTCCCCTCATGTAGACAGGAGCAAGGGAGTGCGGAGGGGTGGGAACACAGGAAGAGTGACAAACCCCCAAGATCTCTGGTCCGAATTTAAGTTGCCAGCGGATCTTAAGGGTTGTGTAAAAGTGCCCTTAGTGTTGCGCTTAAGAGCGGTACAAAAAATGTTACTTTGCGTCCGTTGAACAACTACTGAAATTTGTCTCGACCACACCCCCGGAATGGGTGCTATGCGCGACAATGCTGTACCTGGTGCTGGAGTCGGGTTTTCCCACATTCTGCCCAAGAGGCACGGTCTACCTCCCCCTGGGCCATGGAGTGCTTTGGGAACTCACGCTTCTAGACACAATGGATTGGAATGGAAACTTGAGATGTCTCTGTTTCAGAAATGGCTGCCTTACAGGGGACGGCAGGCCGAACTGCAGACCATCCCCTTGAGTTCTCTCTTCCTGCTGATTTATAGCATGGTTTGTTGATCCATGCACTTACGGTCTGTCCAGGACTTGCTGTTAGTTTTTTTTTGTTTGTTTTAATAAATTCCCTTTCTTATTAGCCTTCCAGGGGAACATAAAGAGATCAGGGCAGATGGACAATGAGGAGGGGGACCCCCAAAGTTTGCGAAGGGCGTTGAGGTAACCCTCAGCTGCTTTCCAGATGGGTGGCCTTCAAGCCTGATTCTGGTCTCTTGAGGGCTGTAAACCTACCCTTGGTTTTGCCCTTTAAGAAAACAGATCCAACCCGCCCCTCCCTGTCGTTGTTCTCTGTAAACAGCCTTGTAGTCACTATATGTCAGAATTTATTAATGAGGTATTTGGGATGTTCTTTTCCCCCTCCTCTCTGTGAGGGAGAAATTTCCACCCCACGGGACTGCACCTCCCTCCACTTTCGTCAGGAAGAAGAGAGTAAAGGAGTACTCCCTAAACTATCATCCCCAAAAAGCGTTAAACTGCTCCGCAGGGTCCCCTGGCGGCTTACTCTGGTGGGCTGTTTTTCGCTCCCCGTCCTACCTAACTCGACAGCAAACCCAAATGGTCTGAAGTTTTACGTAGGAAGCCAGCAATACTTAGGGGAGATCAAAACACACACACACACACACACACACACACACACACACACACACACAGAGAGAGAGAGAGAGAGAGAGAGAGAGAGAGAGAGAGAGAGAGAGAGAGAGAGAGAGAGAGAGAGAGAGAGGCAGAGAGAGACAGAGAGAGAGAGAGAGAGAGAGAGAGAGAGAGAGAGAAATTTCTTGTATCTGTTGGATCGTGGTGTGTTTCATTGCCGTACGTGAAGGTGTGTTACTAGCAAGGCACAAAAATTTAGGGGTGCATGTTTGTGTTTCTTCTGGATTCCAACAGGTTGGGAGCATAAGAACATAAGAGCATAAGAAGAGCCATGCTGGATCAGGCCAAAGGCCCATCTAGTCCAGAAAAAACTGACTTGATAGCACATGATGATGGTTATTCATTGTTCAGATATCCATTATAACTTAGTCAATTATGAGCTGTACAGTGGGTTGATCACCACTGGCTTTGTAAGCAATTTAACCAATTATATGCATTCTTCTAAACCCGAAAAAGGCCTCTTCTTAATCCTTCAGGGGAAATGTAGAATTCTTCTCAAATTATGAAGTGTTTTTGCCACTTTTTAGTAAGGGGGGAGCCCATATTGGTAAAAAAAAACCTTTACACATTCTATTACACTGGTACCAAAAATAGCCTTTTAAATATAAGCACACATGCCTTTAATTTAGAGCTTTCGGATTGAAATTAACCCCACTGCTTAATCAAGGACAGCTTGGGGGCTACAGTCATAGAATGGGTAGATCAAAACATGCACGGAGTCTTGATATGCTCAGAAACTTTTCCTATAGCCAAACAGCTGTCTAGGCAGGTAAGTTAGTGACATCACATGCACTGTCCAGTAGGTGCCTGTGTCATGGCAAAACATCAGAGTCCGCCTTTCTGTCCAGTCGCCATAGGCCAGTGGTGGAGAACCTTTGACACTCCAGATGTTTTGGACCACAACTCCCAGAATTCCAAGCCTGGCAAAGTGTTGGTTTAAGTGTTATTGTTTTTTTAATTTAATTTAATTTAATTTAATTTAATTTAATTTAATTTAATTTATTTAATTTAATTTTAATGTTTTAATTGTTTTCTGTGATTGTTTTACACCGCCTGGAGTTCCTTTGGGAAGATGGGCAGTATAAATAAATAAATAAATAAATAAATAAATAAATAAATAAATAAATAAATAAAGGACTGTGGGAGTTGTGGTCCAAAACTTCTGGAGTGCTAAAGGTTTGCCACCACTGCCATAGGCTTTCTTGGTGTCTGCTCCTCACCTCATATCATGCTATCACAGGGGTCCACCTCCTTGTCTTAAATTTGGCCCTGAAATCTCAATGAAAGGGGTACAACACAAGCTAGGGCCTGTTTTGTGGCTTGACTGCTTCTTTCAGACCACTGACAGGTCTGACAGCAGCATACCGAGTTGTTAATTTCTGGCTTTATTATTCCCGCGGAAAATTTTTGCAGCTTTAAGCCATGAATCTTCTTCCCCGCACACCTCCCTCTCCAAAAATACATCATGGCCGGGATTTGGGTGTGATTTATACCTTCATCTGTTTCCCATTACAAGACAGATTAATTGCAGCAACGTATTCTGTGGTGAAGGAGGTGGTGGTGGGGGAAGGAGTTAGAGAGCAAGCATAATACCCCGGGAGGTGTGATTTTAGATGTTTTGTCACTGTAAAGTATGTGTAAAGACAGGCAAATTATGATTTTGAATATGATCTATTTATGTTATGGGGATGACCAATAACCAGATGTTCCTTCTGGTAGTGGGATTAGACAGCAGGCATCCCATTTTTGAAGCCGGCGACTAGGGACTTAGCGAGCATTCAAGGTTTGGAGCTGACTTGCTTGATTGCTTGCCCGTAGAACTATGTTTGCTGCTTGCTTGATGGAGAACCCTTCCATCTAACCCTGTAGCATTTCCAGATGTTCTAGAAATGAAACGCCCAGATCCCTTCACTACTAGCTGTGTCTCCAGGAGTTTCAGCCCAAGAACATCTGGGGACCCACGGTTGGGAACCACCACTCAAAAAGGTGTTGGTGGGAATGGAAGGGGGTGGTTTTGGTTGCAAAATCTGGAAATTTCTTCCTAGTCCAAAGGAAAACCATGACGGTTACTTCACGTACATTCTCGTCCCGGGAGGAAGTTCATTGCGTGTTGATGTCTGTCACGGTCACATGGTCTTCTTGCATTTCTGTCCCTGTTCCTGCATACGCACGGGCGTGATTGATGATACCAGCATGACTGTTTCCACACGTCCTCATTCCATGATGAGATGTGAAATTCCATGCCTTTTTTCTCAGTTTCTTTTTGGCCTGACCTTCCATTTTTCGATGTTTTGATTCTCCGAAGCCTTGCCTTCAATGCGTTACGGAGCTAAGTTTGAGGCATTTGTCTTTTAATCTCTCTGCACTGCGTTGCTGACTCCATAGGGAATGTACTGTCGAATGGCACTTGGCACTCCTGCCACTAGATGGAGAATGGCACGTTGCGTGACGAGCCTTACCTCACGGCCACTCGTCTCGGAATGAGAAGTGTGACAAACAGATTCCTGAGGCCAGGGAGGGGAATCTCTCATCCCGCTTAAATCGCAGTTCAGGGGGCGTGGTTGGGACAAACTCCCCTCATCCCGATATGGATGTGCAGTTAGATTTCTTCGTACCGGTCCCCAGTGGGACCGCGGACAGCAATGAGATGGATGTGAAGTATCAGCCCATCTGGGATAGAGAGAGGGAATGAAAAGAATATAAAACAAAGGGGCCGATGGAAGAAAGAAGAGGAGTGAAGGAAGATAAAGGGGGGACTGATGCTTTGCCACTGACGCAGGCATGTATTGGACAGTGCCTGTGATGTCATTTAACACAGGGGTGTCCAAACTTTTTGCAAGGAGGGCCAGATTTGGTGAGGTGAAAACGTGTGTGAAGGGGGGGGAACCATTCAGCCTGAAGAGGGGGGGAGAAAGGGTGTGGTATATGTGCATCTGCAACAGCCACAAATGCTCTGGTTTCAAGGCACCAAAGGGCCCAGTGGCTGTTCTACGGTCCAGGAATTGGCCCACATGTACCCAAGATATACCACTGCTCACATATGCTGCCCTCCCTCACAAGGAGGTGGGGAATATGCTGTAGCAACAGAGCCAGGAGGTAGGCAAGGTGGGTGGCTGAGGGGATGGATGGAGGCAGGGAGGGCAGGCAAACCATAAAACTGCAGGCTGACGTCTCTAGCCAGCACAGGGAAGGGCCAGTTGGTGGCGATGAGTGACAGGCTGAGCTGGCAGGGAGTAGAGGCTGAGGGCCCCTCAAAATTTTAAATTGGGGTGCATTTGTCCCCCGGGCCGAACTTTGGACATGCTTTGGAAGCTAAAATTGACATATTCTCTCATCTTGGCCCAAGACTTTAAACGTTTGCTCTTAAAACCTTAGGTCTGAATCTCTTTGTATTCTAGCCTGATAATGCTACATTATGGCTGCTGTCTGTTGCTTTTTTATAATAGACTCCTTGCCTTGCACACATTTATCCATGCTGGATACGATGGGATTTGCTCCATGACAACGCTGCAGCTGGGAGAACCTTTCATTTCAACGTTTGAAGAATGGACTGAAATTGGCAAATTGAATGACTGAGAGGAAAGCAGTTGAAGTGTGTGTCAGATAGTTGCTTTTAGGAGATGTCGTGGCTTCTACTGTAATTTTGGATTTGCCTCTGTTGCTACATGATTTGTGTTCCAGGATGGTCACAGAATAAACCTTTACTTGCCTTCATCTCCTGTCTAAGAAGATCTTTTCTGTTATTCTCAGTGAAAGCTGTTGCTTTTGCAAGAACAATTTGCCCAGGCTGTGAAATTTTGACAGCTGCTGCCTTGTCCTCTGGACATTCAAAGATCAGAAGCACCGAATGGGTTACTCACATCTTTTTGATCAACCAGCCAGCCCCTCTGTCATTGTCGCGCTCCTCCTTTGCTCCTCAAACAGAAAGTATGACAGTTTCAGCAGATATGTTTTATGCAAATAAGAGAAACTTTGAAGCAGAAAGTATATCTTGCTGTCACATGGAAAGCAAAAACTGTTAGCAGTGGTAATAATTCCTCAGCAGGCAGTTTCATTAAATAATTTTGTGATTTATTCTTCGCTTTCCTACTAGACGCTTTATGCTTCCAAGAAAATTGACTGTTTGCCCAGACAGTTCTATGCACACTTAAACTATGCTTCTGTGTATACCCCCTACTCAAAAATGCCTGTTTTTTCTACCTGCACACTTTTTTGATTGGACGTGAAGTTTTGTCCGAACTCCTTGGCGGTGGCAAAGGAGTCCGGCTGAGAAAAGAACCTTTCCTGGGAGAAAGTGATCTTTTGCTATGATGTATCCTATGATTAATGAACAGGAAAATGCTCCCAGCTCCCAGATAAGCTATCATAAGGGACGGATAGGGTAGCACTGCTGAGAAATGTAAACAACCAGGATCTTAGTGGGTCTTTTCGCCATGACATGAAACAGGTATTCATGTCTGCTTCCAAATAAGCCAGCATTTCAATCCCAATGAATGCCATGGCAAAACTTGTGTATGTATGTGTGTGTGTGGGGGGGATGCAAGGTTTGAGTTGAAAATGTTTTTGTGAAATGGAAACAAGACCAGAAAGTGTACCCTGGGGTAAAATTATACTTCTCTACTGCCCTGTTACCCATAAGTGTCATTCGGTTGGAACGGGCGGCATAGTTGTGAAAGTGCTGTGCATATTCACAGTTCTTAATGACCATTGTCCTCCTAACTAATCAATAAGAACAAAAAAAACTGACTATACAGTCTATGTACAATGCCTTAAGTTCAGTCGGGGAGCAAAAATGAGATATAAATGTTCCCTCTGGGAAATTGGTGCGGTATATAAATATAAAAATAATAAATAAATAAATAAATAAATATAATGGAGGTTGCATAAAATAAAAAAACTATTCTTATAGAAACTGACAAAGAAAAAACAATTGACTTATTCCATTGTTGTTCTGGGAGGCAGCTGGGCAGATAACCCAGCCTGCCAGAAAGACAAACAAGTGGGTCCAATATCAAATGTAATTAATTAATTAATTAATTAATTCTTTCTCCTCGGAAAAGGACCCAAGGCAGCTTACAGTAATGAGGGGCAATATACAGTCCAGTACAATTAAGACATGTATGTGTTGTGTCGTTGCAGTTGTGACCGACTCTTTGTGACTCCATGCCCATGGAGTTTTCTTGGGGGGAATACTGGAGTGGTTTGCCACTTCCAACTCCAGGCGCCTACAGCGCCTGGTATTCCTTGGAGGTCTCCCATCCAAGTACTAACCAGGGCCAACCCTGTTTAGCTTCTGAAATCAGGCGAGATCGGATGTGCTTACTCAAGTTTAAAAACAGGGAATTGAGGGATATCTTACAGCATTAGAAGGCAACATTCAAGCTAAAAGAAAAGAGTATAATCCATGCAATCATGGATGATAGACCATCTAAAAGTTATGAGGGAAGGGAACTAACAATTTATAACAAAGTTATAAGATACAAAGTTATAAGGCGAGATACATGCACAAAGTTAGACCATCCTGAACGCTCTCTGGAAACCGAAGGAACATAACAAAGATTTTGGACACCTCCTAAGAAAACACAAGTCGCTGGAGAAGAAAATCATGCTGGGAAAAGTTGAAGGTGGCAGGAATAGAGGGTTTGGCTCAATAAAGAAAGCTGTGCCTTGAAGTTGCAAGATTTGAGTAGTGGGACTTTTTTTGGGGGGGGGGAGGGGTTGTCATTCATTCATTCATAGGGCCGCCATAAATGAGCGGAGGCTTGATGGCACACCCCAACTACAGCAACCACCACCACCACAACATCAACCTAAATTGATTGGGTATACACAAAAGGTTCACCAGCGAAGAGGGTCACCCCACACCGCAGCTGTGGCAGTGGTAGAATCAACCTACGTCTCCTTCTTGCAAGCTGCTAAATTATAAGAGGACTCAGCCCCACTCGACGTAGTGACAAGCTGCCGGGCTGATTTACTGCAGCTCCTCCGGGAGACCCTCGGGGAGGTCAAAGGGCTGGAGACATTACCCCATAACGGGAGACCTGGGCTCATTTATAATGCATCTGAGTGGGCCTACTGCCAAGAACAGGCTGACAATATTTCCCCCTCAGGCTGTTTTGAGCAGTGTGTGCAATCAACGCCGGGAACTTATGGGAGCGTAGGGGAGGACAGAAGACGTCTCTGGTTCTAATGCATTGCCCAGGGTTTTGTGGGATCATGTGCAACAAGGCCTCTGGATGCACTTGGCAGTGGACTAAAAACAGTAGGCTTCCACTGGAGACTGAGGGAGGGAGGCAGGGAGGAAGCACAAGAGGCACCCTAGTCAGAGCTCAACAATGGCAATAATTGTGCATTGCTTTGTCAGAAATACAGAGGGGCGTGGTGGCTCAGTGGACTAAGGCTTCTGAAAGCTGTCAGCTGCAAAGTCCGCAGCTCAGCGGTTCGAATCCCGGGTGGCACTCAGCGCAGCGAGCTCCCGCTGATCACCCCAGCTCCTGCCAACCTAGCAGTTCGAAAGCATGTCAAAGCAAGTAGACCAATAAGTACCACTGTAAAAAGTCACCGTGGGACAGGCAGGCAGAAGAACCCTTTCTGTCCTGATTACTGGGCTGGGGCACCTCCCTTATGAGGGAAGGCTAAAACATTTGGGGCTCTTTTAGTCAGGAAAAAAGGCTCCTGAGGGGGGATATGATTGAGACATACAAAATAATGCAAGGCATGAGTAAAGTGGATAGAGGGACGCTCTTCTCCCTCTCACAAAATACCAGAACTAAGGGACATCCACTAAAATTGAGTAAGGACAGAGAAAAGAAAATATTTGTTAACCCAGCGCGTTGTTAGTCTGTGGAACTCCCTGCCATAGGAGGTGGTGATGGCCTCTGGCCTGGATGCCTTCCAAAGCGGATTGGACAGATTCCTGGAGGAGAAGTCCATCACAGGGTTACAAGCCATGATGGAGATATGTGGAATCTCCAGTCTTAAAACCGGGGTACTTCAAGGACCAGATGCTGGGGAGTGGTATCAGGAGACAGATATCTAGTCTCGTGCCCTCCCAAACGCATCTGGTGGGGCCACTGTGAAATACAGGAAGCTGGACTAGATGGGTCTTTTGCCTGATCCAGCACGGCTCTTCTTGTGTTCTTCTTATGACCCTAGAGAAGACGATGGCTTATTTGAAGAGCTTTGAAAACCTGGGACAATTCGTGTGTCCCAAAGGTGGGGAAGGGGGAGGAGAATCAACAATCCTATGTGGGGAAGAGATGGGGCCAGGGAGGAGCCATCCTTCAGGGTTGCAGTTGCCTTCCGACATTCTTCCCACATCCTGTTGGCTGCTTTGCATCTCAAAAGAACGGCACTGAGGCGATGACAGCAGGCCTGGAGGACAAATAAAACACTTGAATGAAACGCGCTGAAAGATAGCAACAGGTGAACTGTTAATAATAATAATAAAAATAAAAAAGCCCCAACGCCATCTTCGCCTCTTGTTTGTGGAACAGGCGATAAATAGCGGCTGGAGTTTGCTTACCACAGAGCCCGAATAAATATATGAACATCCAACTGCTCTCTCTTTTACTTCCCCCCCACCCCCCTTTCCTGTTTCCAGCTATTGTTTTCTGATTGATCTCTTCAGCAGGGTGTAATTGTTTAGTGGTTCAAATAATCCCCTCCTTGCTTTCGAGAAAACCAAGAAGTTAATTCTGGCTAACATTTTAAAAGCGGCTGAAGGGACAGGTGGTGATAAGAGGGGAGAGTGTGGCGGACAGGGTGTTGATACCTGCTGATCCAAAGAAGAAAGACAATAATGAAGCTAGGAAATAATTACAGGTTCTGGAGAAAGGGAAACAGACTGAGCATGGCAGAGTGTTAACATCAGCCCTTGTAACAAAGGCACCAAATAGCACCATTCTTTGTATGGTCTGAAAGACCCTAAACCACCATTTGTCTTCCACATTCCCTTCAGATACAGACTATGGGACTACTCTAACTATGAACTTCTTTCACCCACGTAATCCTACAAATTCTGAAATGCAATGCGATGAATTAAAACGTCTACCTTAAACGAAAATATTAGATTTACATTTCAAGTGCTTGTAAAATGTTCTTGGGGGGGGGGGGGGGGGACAATGCATCCCGTTACACTCAGATGATTTCTTTCTACGTGTCTGAAGTATGTCACAGTCATCGTGGAGATTTTCTACCAAAGTACCTTTCAGTGATCTAATCTCATCCGTCATAAGGTTATCTTATTTACCTTTGTTTTTTGTGAATGTTGTTTTAGTTATGTTTTCATGTGTAATATTTTTGCTTTTTATTATATTTTTGTATCTGTGTTTTGTAATCAGTTTATTTTCTGTTTTAAACTGCCCAGAGTGGCTTTCTGCCAGATGGGTGGTATTATATTATTATTATTATTATTATTATTATTATTATTATTAATTATTATAATAATAATAATAATAATAATAATAATAATAATAATAATAATAATAATAATAATAATAATTTTGTTTTATTTTGCTTTATCCCCCCCCCCGATGTTTAGCATGATAACCATCCTGTAGAAGAGTTCTATGAAGTTTGTTCGTGCTGTTGACTCTCATTGTTGCTGGGATCAACGTATCTGGTGATCAGAGTGTTTATACCTCCCTCTTCTTGTCTATAAAATTGGTTATCTGAAAGTTGAGTCATGGCGACTGGACTTCTTTTTCTAGAGATAGAAACGTTTCACTGCTCAGACTGAGGAATCTGTTTGGATGAGCAGCGGAACGTTTCTATCTCTTAAGAAAAAAGAAGTCCAGTAGCCATGACTCAACTTCCAGATAAACTCACCTGGATGACTGAGAATCTTCACAGATATAAAATTGGTTGTTTACTGAGAGAGCGTGTCAGAGAGAGAAGGCCAAATCCCTGCCTTTTGTAATTTAAAGTGTTCTGCTTATATACTGCCCCATAGCACTTCCAGTAATATATTTTATACTGTTTTATCATATTATATTTTTATTGTATTACAGTTTTTGTATTATGTGTGATTTGGTTAATAACCATAAATAAACATTCATTTCATACTGCCCCATACCACTTCAAGTAGTCTCTGGGCGGTTTACAGTTTTAATTACAGTAATGCAGGCTACATAATGCCCCCCCCCCCAGCAAGCTAGGTACTCATTTTACCGACCTCGGAAGGATGGAAGGCTGAGTCAACCTTGAGCCTGCTACCTAGGATTGAACCCCAGGTCGTGAGCACAGTTTTACCTGCAGTACAGGCATTTAACCACTGCACCACAACACATTCTGTCTTCAGGAGCTCAGTGTTCAGAATACATTAGTTCTGCTGTAATACAGCTTCCCTGATCAATTCCAGTTTAACTCACAAAATCTGGACAAAAGGTGGGTGCATCATGGAGGGAAGTACCTGCACATCTCAAGGCACCAAACTACACAACTTTTAAGTGTCAACCTTAATATTTAAGGCCAGCCTCCCCGGCTCCTGTCTCCTGCCTTTTGTAACATTTCTCCTAGTGAAGCGACCTTGTTGTTTTGAAAGCTTGCGCCCGTTTTGGTCTCTTTTTGGTTGCCTAATAAATACATCACTGCAATTCAGGCCTTTATTGGTGCTCAGCACATTTATTGCACTGTTGACATCGGAGCAGGAAGACGCCTCAAAATTAAAGTAAGCATTGTATATAGGAGAATGGCGTGCTGTTATTTCTGTTTTAACAGCTGCAAGCGATTTGCTTCCAAACGGTACAGTTATGCTTCTCTTCAAATGCTAAAATTACGCCAAGGTCAATGCATTGATTGCTGGCACTTTCTACACTGGTGGATGAGGACTTCAGTGAAGGACGGTGGCTCAGTGGTAGACCATGTGCTTTGTACATAGAAGGTCACACTTATAATCCTTGCCATCGCCAGGCAGGCTGGGAAGGGCTTTGAATGGAAAGCCTGCCAAGCAGCTGCCCATCATCTTCAATCTCAAACTCCCCTCTTTGGGTCACCAGGGGTTGCTGGACTATAATTCCCAGGATCTCTAGCCCTTGCTGGCTGGAGGTTCTGGGAGTTGCAGCACATTATTCTAAGGGTTCCATTCAGCATGGAAGACAGCCCTATCTCTTAAACGTAAAACGTATGGTCTCTCAATGGAGTGCCTTATACAGGCAGGCTATGAGATGGCTAAGCAAATCCTCAAACAACACATTTTGAAGCTAGAGAGACATCATGGTTTGGGGGTGACCTCTAATAACATATCAATTGATCCAACACTGATCCCCTTCAAGCCAGCTATTTCTTTGCTCATTTAACAAAGAATCAAGGCAAAGCTTTTGTATTTGCTCGAATGAATGCTTTGCCGTCAGCATTACAAGAGGGAAAGTTCCAAAAGATTCCCTATTGTCATCGTAAGTGCCTCTGCAGGACAGATAGAATTGAAATAGACATGGGCACGGAGCGGCGAAATTGTTTCCATTTTCGGTTATCGTTTCCGTTACGTAACGGAAACGGTAACGATAATTACGCCACTCCAGCTCAAACCCGACCCGAAAAAAGAAAAATTGGGTCGGGTTTTTTGTTGTCGTTAATGGCATCACGACGATTGTGCGATGCCAAGCAGCACAGAAAAAAAGTTTTAAAAAGTAAAAAAAACAAACCCCGACTCCCGGCCAAAAAAGCAGGCGAAAATATGCCTGCCTGAGGACACCTACCAGAGGGGTGGTTTCTGGGGGGGGGGTCCCCGGCCTCCCCCCCTCTCCTGTCCTGGGCTGCTTGCACCAGGCTGGGGGGGGGGTCATCCTCGTTGTCTGTCTCGCTGCATGCCATGCGGTGGTGGTGGTGGATCCAAAATGGCGACCACAATTTTTCTTTTGATATTGTGGTCAAAAAACACACCAAATCACCACAGAAACATGTGAAATTTATTTATTTTAAATGCCTGAATTTTAATAGTAGCAGCAGTGGGTTTTTTATAGCAATAAAACATCGTATTTATTTTATTTTATTTTATTTTATTTTTTATTTTTTTAGACCTGCCCATTTGGGCTGGGCATGAGAGACCATGTAAATTGTTTGAACCATTCCACCAATGGCATCGCCAGGTTTTTGACTGACACTTCTGGATGTCTCGGAGGGCATAAAAAGCCGAGGCACCTTCCAGAAATCGCAGTCGGGTGTATGGATGTGGTTGAGGGAGGAGGGCTGGCTGCTGGTGCTGGTGTGATCCAATCAAGATTGAGGAGGGAGGCTGGAGGCTTTAGGATTTAAGTTAGGCAGGCAGGGAGGGAATTGAATTTAGAAAATAATTTCTTTGATTCCCTGCAGCTTTGTCTGCTGAAGGGAATAGCAGTTTATTCTTTATTTCTTCTCTAGCAGTTTGTGAGGATTTTTTTCTGATATTGGATAAAGGGGGAGGTTTGACTGGGAGTGGGAGGTGTGGATTTATTTTAAATATATATTATATACTACAATTTATTTTCTATTTTCCCAACTTCAGTTTGCTTGCACACACACACATTTGGGGAGCAAGCCAAGAACAGAACCTCTATCCTAAGTGATATCCTAACTGCCCACTCACCCGTCCACCTGCGCCGCCGCCCGCCCACGCGCCCGCCCGTGGCCACCGCCCACCTGCTCGCCCACCCGCGCCTCCCCCCTGCCGCTGTCGCCACCCGCCCATGGCCCCCTGCCACTGCCGCCCCCCCGCACCTCCCCCCCGCCTGCCCACCGCCCCGCCCACCGCCTAGGGCGCAAAAACACCTAGCGCCGGCCCTGATTGCGGGACGCCCCTATGCTCTGGGGGAAGTCAAATCGTGCTAAATCGCGGTGGAAACGATAAACGACAAACAAAACGACAAATTTTTGAAAAATTTCGCGACAAACGGAAACGACCCGAAACGGACCCGTTCTGACAAACGAAAACTCGAAACGTCATTTTTTCTGGTCGTGCCCATATCTAAATTGAAACATTGACGCATGTATTTTTGCACTGCCCCTTATAGGATGGAATTAGGGGGAAACTTATTGCTCCTTATTTAAAGCAATTCCCCCAACGGCCAGAGGCATTTTATACCCGCCTCCTGTTGTCAGGGCAAATATATATACACTGCAGAATGTCCTACTTCAAGCATGCTGTCTAATGTAGCTAAATTATGTGCAGCAACAATTATAATTCGTGCTTAGAAGGTTTCAACAATTGCTGAAGCACCCACAATTTAGGTTGGCTCAATTTATATGGTATTCCCCCTCCCTTGTTCTTCCATGTTTTGTTGTACCTGGTACTATTTTTTGTTTATATGTATTTTGGATTTGGTCATTGGCTGCAATAAAGCATTCATTAGTTCATTCAAGGGTTAGATAGAACCACATATTTTGGCAAGGCAGAGAGAGATACAGAATTGATACAAGACCGGGCCACATATATTTCTGCAGCTGGAATTATGCATTATGAATAACTCATCACCAACACCGTCATCACCTTAGAAGTGCAGAAGTGGAAGAGATCCTAGTCATCACTGAGTCCAGTTCCCCTGTCAAGTGAGCACCATGACGGAATCAAAACCCCAACCTCTGGTTCCACGGCCAGAGGCCTAAATGACTGAGTTATCTGGTAGTTGTAAAGAAAGAGGTGTTTGACTCTGCCACCTGTACTGTTAAAGAAGAAGAAGAGGAGGAATACAATACAAAGAAAAAGATGGGAGATACCTCTGTTAAGCAAAAATATTACCACAATAAACTGGCAGGCCCTGTTTGCGAACTTGATTTTTAACCATGGAGTCTTGGACATAATCTATAATATTGTTGTTGTTGTTGTTGTTCAGTCGTTCAGTCGTGTCTGACTCTTCCAGGCCTTCCTATCTTCCACTGTGTCCCGGAGTTTGGTCAAATCCATATTGGTTGCATCGATGACACCGTCCAACCATCTCCTTCTCTGCCGCATTCTTTTCCTTTTGCCTTCAATCTTTCCCAACATCAGGGACTTTTCCAAGGACTCCTCTCTCCTCGTGAGGTGGCCAAAGTACTGCAGCCTCAGCTTCAAAATCTGTCCTTCCAGTGAACATTCGGGGTTGATTTCTTTCAGGATGGATAGGTTTGATTTCCTTGCAGTTCAGGGGACTCTCAAGACTCTCCTCCAGCACCACAGCTCAAAAGCACTGATTCTGCGGTGATCAGCCTTCTTTATAGTCCAGCTTTCATCTATAATAAAACATATAATAAAACTTAGAGATGGGCATGAAATGGAAAAACAGTGTTTCGTTTCGTTTCTGTAGTAGTTTCATTTTGTTTGTAATGAATTTTTAAATTAGTTTCATAACAAAACAAAACAAAACTAGATGCTATGCTTCCATGGGTCCTAAAGGATCAAAATGGCAGGGGAGCTTCCTGAAATTTGGAAAGGTTTGGGATTCATGGGGCTGAGTTATGAAGCTCCAAAGAAGGTATCCCTAGGAAAAAATATTTCAGTTGGAATCTGAAGTTCCGATTCTAATAGAAAGATATTTTCCTTGGAGCTTCATAACTCAGCTCTCTGACCCCCAAACTTTCCAAATTTGGGGGGCTTTCAGGGAAGATCTTGAGCTTCCCTGACATTGATTCCTCTAGGATGAATCGTTTCGTTCTAGAGGGGGGGAAATTGTGTTTCGTGACGAAACGAAACGAAACGTGTTCTACCTTTTCATTAAGTGACGAAGTAATTCATTACCTAACAAAACGATGAAACAGCATTTCGTTTTTCATTTCGTGCCCATCTGTAAATAAAACCAGGCCAAAGTAGAAAATAGGCAAGATCAGGGGGGGTATGGAAGACCCCAGCATGCTGAGGGGCACCTCAGAAGAAAGGGAAGTTCCCCCACGTGCCTGCTAGTGATGAAAAATAAACTTTTAAATGAAACATTATTTTGGGGGGAAAATGTTGTGTGTGTGTGTGTGTGCGTGCGTGCGCACACACAGGGGTTGTTAAGGCCCAGAGGCTCAAGGAGAATGAAAAGTGTATTCATATTTCCATGCTGCTTGTTCGAAAGAAACTGGTAGAGGCTGTCAGTCAAAAGTACGTGATTATCCAAAAAAATGCAGTTGTATTTGCATTTAACTCAAGACATCTCTTCCCGAGAATGCCTATTGGTGAAACCCCTGAAAACTCACCAGCTCTGGCCAAGTCGCGAATCTGTTTTTAGCTGTGTCAGCGGAAACACGCCTGTGCTACGGGTTCTGCCCGTGAAGTGTTTTTCTGAGATTACGAACAGACTTTCTGGCACTCTGTTCTGTCTAGTTCCCCAGCCCCCAGCCCCCCTGAATTCCCACTAGTCGAGGCCATCATTCACGAGCAGGAGAGGGAAAGTTTATTATGAAAAAAGCCATCTGTCTGTCTGTCTGTCTGTCGGGATCCCAAAATGCAAATGACTCAGGCAATGTGGGGGGCAACTCCTGGTTGCAAATTCAGAATGAGGCCCCAGCTGTTGTCAAGGAAAGCCTTCATAAATTTGTTGACTGCTGGAAGGAGGGATGATATTGTGTCCATTGGTCATACTCCTTGCTGGCCACACACATCCTGCTTCCCAAATGTTTCCTGTGACCCCGAGAGGAGAATTATGTACCTACATACAGTATGTAGTCCTTGATGCAAACTCCACAGCCTTGGCCAGACTTTTCTGGTATAATAACAGTCAAGTCCTCATGAAGTGATGGAGGACTCAGAGGTTTAAGGCTCAGGCTGCAAAGCCAGAGTTTGGCAGTTTGGTTCTCCACTGTGCGTATAAGGTTTGCAGTTCTGAGATGATGATGATGAGGAGGAGGAGGAGGAGAAAGCAAGCATGGACAATCAAAATTACAAAAAATAAATTGACTGGTGTTATGTAGCAGATACAACTTTCTTTCCAAAACCTAAGTATCTGTTAAATATTAATGTAGCATATCTATGAAGATTCTCCGTCATCCAGGTGAGTTTATCTGGAAGTTGAGTCATAGCAACTGGACTTCTTATCTTGAGAGAGTGAAACATTTCACACCTCATCCAAGCAGCTTCGTCAGTCTGAGGAAAGTGAGTGGCGAGTCCTCCAGTTTCTAGTTCACCTTTGAGGCGAACTAAATGTTTCAATCGCTCAAGAAAAGAAGTCCGGTTGCCACTACTCATCTTCCAGATCAACGCAGTATCTATGCTGTTCCTAATATTGCTGCATTTCGTAGCTCTGATAATGTTATTTCTGCGTACAATACTGTACGAAATGTCTTTATATCCCCCCCCCCAAAGGATGATGGAGGCCACTGAGTTGCTTTTGCTGTTGTTAAAATGATTTTTTTCTGAACGATCCGGGAATGATATTTTTGAATTTTCAAATGTTGAAGAGAAGGCTACAAATGTTGTAGAGAAGGGTGCCATACTTCCCTGAGGGAAAAAGTTGAAGGGTTTTGGATAAGGTTCCCACACATCTGCCTCAGCCCACTTGCCTGCCCTCGTCTTTGTGGGCTTTCCCATGGTCTCCGCTGAGGCCTCTCTGCCGCTGCCACCCATACCGAGCATCAGAAGAGCTGTTTATAGTAAACACAAGTGGTCAGAACTTGGTGGGCCTTTGAACCTCAAGTGTTGGGTGCTGGAAACGAAGGCTCTGTTCACGGAGGGCGACCCAGCCTCTCGATTGATCTCCGTTGTTCAAACATAAATTGTGGCCGTTCTAGGGTTTCGTGCCCAGAGACCCTCCTCTCACGCGAAAGAACTCAGAAGGAGGGGTGGGGGGAGAATCCATCTGAGGCGGGCTCAGGCGAAGTTGAAAGAGGAGAAGGGCCTTGTGCTCAGTAACGAAATTTTTTTTAAAAAAAATTCCTCAGTGCCACCTGGCGAAGCGAATGGGAGAAGGGTTGGCTTGGAGGGATGCGAGTGATGATGGAAGGGCCCTTGAAGGTGGCAGCCAAATGGACTCAACGCCAGGGGCCTCCCACCACGGCCCACCACTTTTTTCTTGAGCCTGGAGAGATGGGGGCCTCCCAAAATGAAGACACCAAGGGTGGGTCTCAGGATGCCATACCAGCATCGGCGAAAGAGAATGAGCAGCCCCCGTTTTGTGGATTGCTGTGATACTTCGTGGACGTGCGTGCAACCAAGCTGCTTCCAACTTAATGGGCACCCTACAGATTGGGCCTAATATATCTGGAGAGCATCCACAATGGGGTTGAAGGCCACAGTGAAGGTCTTCTCACCTGTGGCCCCCTCTCTTATGTGCCAACATGAGCAGCAAAGATCTAGGACTTTTCCATAAGGAGCAAAAAGTTCCCCATCTCTCTCCCCCCACCCCACTTGGTTATGAAGTAGTACAGAACTTAACGGAATTCTCACACCAACTGCCTGCCTTTTTTAAAAAATGACAATGTCACCAACACTCTTAAAGGAAGTTAGTTCACTTTAGGGCATCGTTAAGATGCCTTCTGAAGGGCTCGGTACCACGTCCCTTTAAAAGCAGTTTAAATTACTAGATAAACCATGTCTAAAAATGCTGTCCCCACGACCACTGGGCTTTTTGGGGGAAAAAAGAAAAAAGAAAACCTGGTAATGCCCCTTTAAGCGAGGTTTCTGTGACTCACCCAAGAGGTAGGGAATTTTTTGCCTCGCTTTGAAAATCCAGCTTTTAAGGAGGCAGACGCCGTGGGACTACACAGATGATCCAGGTTTCTTTTTCTTTCTTTTTTCATAGCACCGACCGGCTGTTCCTGGGGCCGATGGGCTATGTTTTTTTAAAATTTCCCTTAACATTGGAGCAACAGAAAGTTCAATTGGGTGCTCTAAGCATTAATTTCCCCCAGCCAAGTGGTCCGTTTTTTTCAAATGCTAGTGCCACCTGCTGTCCAAGGGAGCTGAACTGCACTTGAAAATTAAAAATCCAGCTTTGGATGTGGGAAATCCTGTCCCACTTATTCAATCATGTGATGGGACAAAGAGGAAAAGCCAGACCTTCAGAAGATCAGGATCAAAACCCAGGTGAGATAGCAGCCTAAAAGGATTTTCACATGACTACTAAAATCCATTGTAAAGCACTCGCAGATGCGGAGCATAAAAATGTTTTCCCATGAGCAGCGGAACTTAAAAAAATAAATAAAGTGCGACCATGCCCACTTAAGTGCCACCCAGTACATTTTACAACTACCTGGTCTCGAGGTGGTAAAAACCTTGTCACTGTTCCAATGCAGATTTTAAACCATTACTTGAGTCCGTGGGAACATGGAAAATCTGCACCAAAACCTTTTCGCCCCTGCTATGGTGTCTTTGCTGCGGTTCTCAGTTGTGGAATCAGAACAGTTGCTGATTTTCAAAACACGACCATGGGATCATCCAAACTGCGACATCAACCATGTGACCGCTCCATGTGTGTATGTGTGTATGATCTGGATCAAAGTGTGTGTGCTGCGGACTTTAGTGGTCGTGTGAAAACAAAGTAAAACAGTTAAGAACTTTACTTCTCTAATAGGGGTTCCTATTTTGAAAATGTCCAGTCTTTTGAATGTTTAGGGCTAGGAGGCCACATAAGCTGTTTGAAGAACACGAGAGTCTTTGAGCCTCGTAGGGTCTGTAGGATGTCAGGCGCAGATCTGATCTCCGGCTCGGCAAACATGCTCCTGAAAGCTGCAGCCCCGGATAATTTATGTACAGCCCGGGGCTGCGGTGCTGGAGATCTGGAATGCGCCCCGATTCAGAAGCACTCGACCGAACAAAAATGACAGGAGCCATCCAACGTTTGTCTCCTGTTCGTGGAAGTGTTTCACACCCATAACCTCTCTCTGAAATAATAACATCATGGGATTTTCACTTTTTTAAAAAATTGTTTTCTTTGGGTTATTATTGTTTTCTCCTTCAGTTCAGCTCAGAGAAAGATAAAAATGGAGCTGGAGGATTACATGCAAGGGGGGGGGGAATGGACCGTCAGCTTCTCTTTCTCTTGGACTCTAGCCATATAAGGTACAGTGGAGTCTCGTATAACAAATGGTTTGTATAACATGAAATCTGCACAACATAAAAAATTCCAGAGATAGGGGAAATTTGCTCAACAGAATTGCCTATGGGGCGAATCCATACAACATAAAAATGGTCACGATGAGGGATTACTCTGTTTTCAATGCATTCTTATGGGAAATTTGTATAAAGGAAAATTTGCTTAACAGAATTTCATTTGGAATGAATTAATTCTTTTATACGAGGTACCACTGTATCTCTTAAGCCAGTTTTTGCAACCCTGTGCTTGGCTCCCCCCAAAAAAGCAAAATGAAAATGACAACTTCTAAGAATAAGAAACCATCTTTTAAATAGTTCACTGAGGCCACCTCTCATGTGCTGATGAGGAAACTCTGGCCAAAAAGGGTCTCAGCTTGGAGGTCAGTGGATCTGGACTGAGGGGGTGACAAAAACAGCACCGGATGAACATCCCTGAGAATGACATGAAGTTGACCCGGGTTCACCCGTACCTAGCCCATGCCGATGCCATGTGGAAGGCAAAAAACAGAATAGTGGACCCACCACCAAGTGGGCCAGACACGAAGAAGAAGAAGAAGAAGAAGAAGAAGAAGAAGAAGAAGAAGAAGAAGAAGAAGAAGAAGAAGAAGAAGAAGAAGAAGAAGAAGAAGAAGAAGAATTAAGGCCACCTGAAGAGTTTAACATGGAAAAAAAATATTATTCCAGAAAGAAGGAGCTGTCTGGCTGGAGTGACCAAAATGTTTGTCCCATTGTAAAGGGTGAATCCATCATAGAAAAACTTAAGCAGATCTGGGAACTACAACTCACATCATCCCTTAGCTGTGGCCATATTTGTGGCAGATTCACTTCTTCTTGCCCAGTTGCTCACGGCAGTCCCATCAGAGCTCTTTAAATATTATATCGAGGGTCAAAGATCCTACTGAACGCAGAGAGGTGGCTGGGGGGATGCCACTGAAAATCAGGCAGAGACATTGGTGAGGGAAGTTTTTGATCTTTGGGGGCACATCTTGCATTCAGTCCATGGTTTCTCCGTGTGCCTCTTGGTTCTCTAATCTGAATTCACAATGTTGTGACTGAGAAAACAGCTTCAAGAAAAGCGATCCCGATGAGAAGAACCTTGATTCAACCATAAATCCAAGTGGAAACAGAAGCCAAGAAACCAGAAGGCTGAGACTGGGAAGGGCAGCCACCAAAGGAACTAGAAAAGGTGTAAGGATGAGTCGTTGGAGGAGGCCAAGGCCCAAATCGTCCACACTCTTGCGTCCCCGATTGCCACTTATGGGTGTGAAAGCTGGACAGTTAAGAAAGCTGACCAGAAACAAAATTGCTTTGTTTAAAAAAGTGGTGCTGGAGGAGAGCTTTGTGGATGCCCGGGACAGGCAGAAAGACAAACAAGTGGGTTCTGATCAAATGAAGCTCGAGCTATCTCTGGAGGCAAAAAACATTGAAACCAAGGCTGTCCCACTTGGAGCACATCATGAGCAGGCAGGATTCTCTGGGAAAGACAATGGAGCTGAGAAAGGTAGAATAGAAGACGACAAAATAGAAGATAGACTGACTCCCTAAAAGGAACCAAAGAAGTGACTCTGCAAGAGCTGAGGGAGGTTGGTTGAGGTCAGGACATTTTGGAGACTGCTGAGTCCTAGGGGCACCAACCATGAGTCATAGGTGATGTGATGGCAAACAGCACCAATGGATCAAAATCCAACACACAGAGTTGACTTCTGGATCCATTTGCTGAATGAGTCAACATCAAAGCGAGGTATGTTCACCCACTGGTTTTCTGTGATATGTGGGACTCAAGGATGGGGCTGTGTGGGTGATTCTGCCCTTCATGAGTCAAGTGGATAGAGGGACACTCTTCTCCCTCTTACAAAATACCAGAACTAGGGAACATCCACTCAAACTGAGGGTTGGGAGAGTGAAAACAGACAAAAGAATTTTTTTTAACCCAGGGCATTGTTAGTCTGTGGAACTCTCCGCCACAGGAGATGGTGATGGCATCCGCCCTAGATGCCTTCAAAAGGGGATTGGACAGATTCTTGGAGGAAAAGTCCATCACCGGTTACAAGTCATGATGGAGATGTGTAGTCATCTCCAGGCTTAAAACCGGGGTACTACAAGGGCCAAATGCAGGGCAGTGGTCTCAGGAGACAGATATCTAGTTCCGTGTGCTCCCGGACGCATTTGGTGGGGCCACTGGGAGATACAGGAAGCTGAACTAGATGGGCCTTTGGCCTGATCCGGCAGGGCTCTTCTTATGTTCTTATGTTCTTGGGCTACTGTTTATTTGAGAAATGGAATTCCTCCTCTCTTGGCTGACGGACCAGTCATGACGGATTATTGGTGGGACAGAGGAGCTGAGAACGAGTGTGTGTGTGTGTGTGTGTGTGTGTGTGTGTGTGTGTGTGTGTGTGTGGTGTCTGTTTTCTTTTTACAGGGTCTTAGATTTCAAGAAAGAAGGAATCAACGACCCCCACCTCCCTCCCCTTCAAGTTGAAACAAAGAATTTTTGCTCAAATATGTTTACCAGCTTGTCTGAGGCCCGTCCAGCTGGGATCTTGATCAAGGCTTGTGATGACGGGTGCTAGCCATTTGAGGTCTTTATTCACGTGGGATTAGAGGGCCGGTCGGCCGATGGCTGAAAAATCATTATTTTTAATGTCCCGTCCTGCTTAGGTCTTGTTCTCTTTATAACAGCGAACAGTTGGAGCAATACATTTCTTCCCCTCTCCCCCAGCTGTTCCTTAGGCTCCTATTAACAAACAATTTGAAAACTAAGAACAAGAATAAGAAAAAAAAACAGAAATTGAATCCTCTCTGCATGTTGAAAGTTTTCTTTTGATGGTGATATATATATATATAAATAATTTCCTAGGTGGCACTGACAACAAACTGATTTGGAAGTTGAGTCATAGTAACTGGACTTCTTGTAGGATCAAAATGATTCAATACTCATCCAAGTGCCCTATTTTATCATTTATAAGACTACTTTTTTGTCTAAAAACGTTAGACTGAAAATTGAGGGTTGTCTTACTCATGGAAGCAAGCCAAGGAGAGAACTATGCAGTTGCAAAACTGCCCATGCCTTGTCTCTGCAAACAGGTGTCTTATACATGCGGATGTCTTATACACGGGAAAATACGGTAGCTTCTTCAGACAGCATGACTGGAGAGGAAGCAAACTTAGCATTTGGGGACACGTGAGGGGCATTAGGTGGTCCTTCATACTGTTTAGAGCTTGTTTCTTTGGACTACAACTCTCAGAATAACTCCAGATGGGGTGGGGGTGTTGTCTAGGTGTTTTGGAATACTTTTGGACTATATTTCCCAGAATTCCCCAGCCAGCAGAGCCAGTTGTGTTGATGGGAGTTGTAGTCTGAAATACTTCCCAGTAGTGTTCAGAGAAAGCATTTGTCAGTCACGTTCTCAGCTGACTTGCGCTCTTCTAGATGAAACTCAACGTTTATTTCCTTTTCAAAAGTTTTGTTTTCAAAAGTTTTCCTTAAAAAAAAAATCACTTCTCTTTGGGAGATCTGCTTTTAAAATCTTTAATAAATGTGAAAGAAATCGCCTTCCATTTCTAGAACTTCTCTTTTGGAGCTTTGTTGTTTTTCTGAGTCTAGATGACTTCGAGAGGACGTAAACTTCAACGAGAAATGCTATTGGTAAAATTCTGATCCATCCTGGAGGAACACAGCAAGACAAAAAATAAACCATCCATTAAGGAGAGGTAAAACAGCATAGAAGGCAACAGGGGAAAACATTACTGCAGTGAGCAAGATTAATGTCATGTTGGTGGCAAAATACCAATAAAGTCTGTGTAGAATCCAGTGTATTAAGAACAAATGTTCGGTTTGGAAAGAGTCCTTAGTGGTTTTGAAAAATGGAAATAAAAAGGGAGGTGGGGGTTTCTTAATTCTAAACTGGGAACTAGGCAGAACTAGGCTGAGGTAAGCCTCAAAGCCTTCCCGTGGAGGCCTTCTATTTAAGTGTCTGTAAGGTGCATGGAAGTCAGAGAGAACAGGGAATTATAGTTGTAGTCCAAGAAATAATAATGTTAAAAAAATTAATGGAGAACATGTGATCCCATGTTGTAAACCGCCCAGAGTAGCCCTAGGGCTAGATCGGCAGTATAAAATTCAAACAAACAAACAAACAAACAAACAAACAAATAAATAAATAAACAAATAAATAAATAAATAAATAAATAAATAAATGAGACAATCGTGCCAAAATCCTCCATGGGAGATATTGTGTTCTTTACCTCATTGATTTTAGTGATCATTTCAGGCCTATGAGTGTTTTTGTCTGTGTGTGTACTTTGAAAATAGTTGATATATATCTATATTTGAGGGGATTCTTGGCAACTTTCCCAGTGCCAGGCCTTGATAGTCCTCCATGGTTGCCAGGGTCAGCCACCACCATGCATCTGATGAGGTCCAGGCTGCTTTGGGAGCCGCCATTTAAATTTCCCCAAATGCCCCTGACAAAGAGATGTGCGAAACCACCTGCAACGGAATGAGAGCAGTTCAGTATGTAAAATAATACATTGGTATCATTGTGGGTTCCCTTAACCCAGGGATTACAGCCATGAGAGCTAATAACTAGTTGTATTGATTCATTGATCAGTTGATTTGACGGTCTATGAAGATTAACGAATAGAAAATGCCCCCACCCCAAATATATAAAAATGGTTTCTCTACGTCTACACCCATTCTCCCAGCAGTCCAAATGTTGTTCTTATCTAGGTGTGCTTTCCCCTTAGTGGTGGGGTATTTTGTCTTTCTCCATTATCTCTTTCTTCTTTCTACCTCTGCTTTTTTTCTTTGCTCTTCTCCTCCCCTCCCTCCCTCCACCCCCCCCCAATCCCAGTCCATGGAGAAGTATCCCAGGAGCCTTTGGTCTATGGTTTGAGGGCATAGCTGTCATTTCATTAAGCTTGGCTGGGCCTGCGTTAAAGCGTGTCATACAAATTGAGGGGATCCAGCCTATTGACAGACAGATATTTAGCATGTAATTGCACTCCGAGTGCAGCAGAAAAACTCTGGGAGGTAAAGGAATTGGGTGGGTGGGGTGGGGGAGATTTCAAACGCATGAGAGCTCCTCCATGCGAGGTTTGGGGAGAGGGGAGGGGAGGGGAGACATCCCCTCCCCTCCCCACCCGTGCATTTGAGCGCTCTAACAGGTGTTGTGAAAAGACTCACATACATCATCTCTCTTGGCTACTCGGTCCCTGTGTTATTCTTCTCTTCCCCCCCCTCCCTGGACACATATTTAAGAAATATTGTGTAATACAGGATCCATTACAGAAAAAGCAAAAGTCTGTGCATGGACTGCTGAAACCACACTCCCTGGCTTTTCTGTCTTTCTCTCTCTCTCTCTCTGTCCCCACCCCTCTGTAATACATCATCGAGAGTGTTTCCAAAAGCTATAAAGCAGCATGGGTTCCTCGCCCCCTGCAAACATCTATAATCGTCCGCCGTTTTACTTGTACTCGTTTGCAGTGAGGTTCAAAACCAACAAATGCTGAGCTTGAACATAAGAAGAGCCATGCTGGATCAGGCCAAAGGCTCATCTAGTCCAGCTTCCTGGATCTCACCGTGGCCCCACCAGATGCGTCCGAGAGCGCACGAGACTAGATATCTTGCCTTGCCTTCATTATACATGTATATATTCTTAGGAATTCTATTGATTGGGCAAGTTGTTCTTCTAAAGCACTGTACTTTTCTAAAGCACCTACTCTATCACGTTTGGTGTTTGGTTAGGTCTGGGGAGGTTGGCATGCCTTATGAACAAGAATGGTTCTCATTGCCCAAGGATGGGTTTGTTGTTAAAACAAATACACTGCTTAAAGCTTGTAGTGTTGTGTGTTCAAAGGGCCGTGCAAACAGTAACGAAACTTCCAACTTGATGAGATCAAATAGCCCAGGATCATGCACTTCTTAAAGAAGGATGGGGGGGGAGGGGAGATTTGGATATGACTTAATTGGATTTCTTGTCTTGGCAGATTTCTTCCAGGGTGCATTTATTTCCTTTGGGCTAGGTCTTCTCAAGCACAGTGCTTTGAAAAGTGCTTTTGATTCGGATAATCAGTTTATTTAGGCCAGATGTATCTCTGAGAAACTCTGGGTATGAAAATGGAATGTTTTTGCAGCTCATGTTCCATGCATTTTCGTTGGCTTGTCAATAGGGCACAGAATATGCCATCAATATGGCACAGAAGATCATCGGATGCCCACTCCTCACACTAGAGAAATTACACAGCTCCCGCTGTCTTAAGAAAGCTCAGAATATTGTAGGAGATATTTCTCATCCTGGACACTCTCTGTTTGTACCATTACCATCCGACAGAAGGTATAGATCTATTAGAACAAGGACAGAAAAATGTTTGGTTTATATGTCAGTTTTAAATGAGTGTAAGTGATGTTCGGCGTGTGAATGTTGGAGTATGTGTATGGATGGTTTGTTCTTAAATGGTAGATTTTATGTCTTGGATTTTTATACCGGGATGTGTGATAAGCTGACTGGATGGCACTTTTAATCTCGTTGTATTTATACAATGACAATAAATTCCAATTCCAATTCCAATTCCAATTCCAATTCCAATTAAACATGCCCCTAATGCGGCAACCCTGGAGAAAGTCGACTTGGCAATGTGCATTTTCAAGTTCTCTGAGACATGCAAATCCTGAAGAACTCAATGGAGGTTCTCTTCAGCTTGACCCTAAGATGGCTGAGCTACACACCTGGGAAGGGTTTAAGGTTGGCAACATTCCTGAAGAGTAGCTCCGTTTATTGGTTCCTTATGTCTGCGTCCTGTTCTCAAACCAAACAGGGACAACTCAGAATGGCTCGTAGCAAATTAGACCGCTGCCACACTTCCGCGATCAGCCGCTTCTTATTTCGGATCGCCTTTTCTTCTCCCGTGGTCACGTGGTTGTTACAGCGGTTCTGCTGTTCGCACTTCAGCGGGTAGCCAGCAACCGGCTTTCCAGTTCTCACTTTATTGAACCACTTTAAAACTTGGTATGCCAATAGGGGTCGGGGGGGGAGCCACTTAGTATGTCTGCAAATTCAACCAAATCGCTTAAAAGAGAGGCGCAGGAAGCGATGTAAAAAAACACCACCCCCAGTGGCTGTCGCAAGGAAATGCACCCCAGCGGACAAAAATGGGCGTGGCCAAGAGGGCTCTTCAGATAAATCGTTTTGAAAACCGGACAGTGATTTTTAAGGTGCCTTGTTTTTAAGGAAAAGGCGTTTTAAATCAGAAGTGCGTAGCGGTCTTAGACTACTGCAACAGCATTTATGTGGCACTGCCCTTTGTAATCATGGCAAAAATGCATTTCCCCCACTCATTCCTACTCTGGTGTCATTGGCTCAACCCAAGCAGACAGCTTCTGGTCCTCTCAGCAGAGTCTGAGCGCTGTGTATTGGCCTCTAGCTGAATTCTAGAAAGACACCGCTGCCTTCAATGTTCCCTATTTTTTTTGTCTTTTCCACCACATTCTACCTTCTCCTGATGCTTCCCTCAGTTTCCTAATTTTTGCCTCCAGAGATAATCCAGGCTCTGTTAACTCTTGTTCATCTTTTGGCAATTCAGGATATTTCTTCTGGCCATTCCCCAGGTTTAAATTGTCCCGCTGACCCCCCCAAGCCAGTGTGGTTACGGGTCACTGTGGTAGTCCCTTGAGAAGTCTGAGAGGGTACTGGTGAAAGACATAAGGCCGCTGCAGGTCACTATGGTGGAGTCCCATATGCACATGGCGTCAACCCGCCATCGCAGGTTGTGGGAAAATAAATTCTTTTTTTGCGGATGGGCCTGACCCTGGCAAATGTAGCTGTCAAAAGCAACGCCTTGGTTTTCATGTATTTGCACGCAGGGACGACCTACGGAGGAGAAAGAATTTGTTAAGCAAATCTCAACACCGTGCCCCAAACCACAGATTCCTTAGGGGGGCAATGCTGATCCTCATTCTTTCTCCAAAGGCTCTTCATGGCAATTATGGGTATTATTTTCCTTGTGTCTTAAATGGCGTCGTTAAGTTCCTGTCATGTTACACATCAGTCTTAATTTTACCAGGTTCCTCAGAGTATTTCCTTGGGGGGGGATTTTATCTGAGGAGGGGGGGGAACCGCCCCCTAAGGATCAACCCAAACTTGGCAGGTGAGTAAAGGACTTAATCGGCTGCTAATGAACCTAATTACCCTCCCAAGGAGGCCGAAAGCCACAGCTCCTGTTTGCCTGTGAAGAGAAGCTCCTAGCAACACTTCCTCCAGAGAATCTTGGGGAAACAGGCCACATTATGGTGGCCAGATAAGAAATTCTAATTATTTGACCCTAAATGCTAGAAAGTGCTCAGGGGAGAATCTTGGTAAACAGTCTGTGCTCCAACCTCCCTAAAAAAATGCCGAGAAATGTAGGCCTCCCTACGGGCTTTAAGAGTTTCATATTACGGGTTTCTCTGTATCCGCAGGAGAATCCACCTCCCAACCCCAAAATCTTGTGTCAACATGATAAGTTAGAGAGGGGGGAACCCACACATTTCATTACTTAGGGTTTAATAATATGAGAAGTGCAGTCTTATAGGTAGCAACAATTATGCTGTGTCTGATTTATTGTCCATGAGAATTTTTTAATGAGATGCTAGCAGGCATAATTATCTGCTTTTCACACCCGTGTGTGTTGATTGTGTGTGTGTTGTATACATGCATGAAATTAAAGCTGACGAGTGTGTGGGCGAGTGAAATGGACTTGGTATTCAAGCACTTGGGATATCGTAGGCTTATAGATTGGGCTGGAGGGCTCTGTGGAGCCAGAGGTTGGGGGTTTGAGTCCCCCCACTGCGCCTTCTGCCACTGGACCCACCTGGAGTAGCCTTGGGAAGCTGTACAGTCCCTGGGTGCTACCAGAAGAAGGGTAAACCACTTCCTAAAGCTTGCATTATTTCTGTTGACTCCAGTGTCCATGATTAAATCCTTGACCAGCTATCTGTGAAGTCCTATTCTTCTTCTCCAAGTGCCATGTCCTCGTTGAATGCTGGCGATCAGTTGCATGATCTGGTTTTTATCCAAAGCTATTCCACACAGAGCTGCCTAGATGCCCTAAGCACATCTGATTTCGCCTGATTTCGGAAGCTAAGCAGGGTTGGTCCTGGCTAGTACTTGGATGGGAGACCACCAGGGAATACCAGGTGCTGTAGGCGCCTGGAGTAGGAACTAGCAAGCCACTCCAGTATTCCTGCCAAGAAAACTCCATGGACAAGGAGTCAGGAAGATTCGGTCATGATTGTAACAACGCAACACACACACATATTCTACATAGAGAAGCCATGCATACTCCGAACCATTGGCTTAAATTCTTAAGCCAGAATGTTCTTCTGTGCTCCAGGCTATGACTCTCATCTATTTTTCCTTGAAGGATAACCTGCAGAAGATGGTATTTGTTATTGTGCATTATGTGACCAAAATACTGTAATTTTCTTCTCTTTATGGTATTGCGAATGTCTAGCATTTTATTCGTATGTTGTAATACAGCCACATTAGTGACTCTGGCAGTCCAAGGTATCTGCAGAATTCATCTATACATCCACATCTCAAATGCTGCCAGCCTCCTACACAATGCATCTGTAAGGGTCCAAGTTACTTAGAGAAGTAATACTAAATAAATACATAAGAGTGAAGTGTTCAGGTATGCTGCCTGATAGATAAGTCTCAGCTTGTCAATACTTTCCTCATTTTCTGGAATGAAATTTGAGCTTGTTCAATTCTTCAACGTATTTTGCCTAAAAATACCTCCAATTATCCTTGACATAACATCTCAAGTATTTATAAGATGATACGTTCTCAATGATATCGCTGCCAATCCTGAGAAGGTTGTGTCTTCCATTTGGTTTTTTTTTACTGATAACCATCTATTTTGTCTTCTTCACGTTAAGTTGCAGTCCCATGGCACTGCTTTCTGCAGCCACATAGTCCGATAAGCCTTGCAAATCTGCCAGACCAGTTGCAAGCTGAACTTCCATTGACAGCGATAAATTATGTACAGTAGGACCCCCGTATCCACTGATTCATTATCCACTGATTCAGTTATCCACAGTTGGCAGAGGAAAAAATTAAATAATTCAGCAGCCACAAAGCAAGCTGTAAAGCAAGCTATTGTCACAAATAGCATATGTGAAGCAAGCTACTGTCACAAACAGCGGCCATAAAGCAAGCTACTGCCAGGAAACAGCAGTTTGGGGGTGGGTGAGCAGGCGTTCTCTCTTATCCATGGTTTTCATTATCCACGGGAAGGCCTGGAACCAATCCCCAGTGGATACTGGGGTCCTGCTGTATTTGTTATATTTATATCTTACTCCCCACCACCACTGGCCTTCCTTCTTACTTTATCCTCATATGATCCTGTAGTGCCTTGTAGGTCAGGCTGACCATCCATGACTTGTCCAAAGTCATTCATTGACTATCACAGCGGGTGAGGAATTTGAACCCAGGTCTTCCTAGTCCTAGCATAACACACTCAACACTGCACCACACTGGTGCCTTCGTGTTGGCATTCAGAAATGGGAACGTCTCCATGGAAAGGGCTCCATGTAACTGAACGGAGACGCTATAAATACAGCTGGCCAGACTCAAACCAGCTTTCCAGTTCCTCAAAGGTCAGTCCGTCACTTAAAAATGTGTTTCTGGTTACATCCCCTCCCCTTTTCGGAGAACAATCGAGGCAGTGACAAATCTAGGGAAAGAGGACCTAGCTCTTTCGGGACAGCTACCATCCATTGACCGTTCTCTGGTTGACATCACCCATCTGGTTTGCATTCCACATGGTCTCTACCTGTCCATCAAAGGTCTTCGTATTTCCATTGAAATATACCCCACCTTTAAAAAAAACACCACCAAAAAGCAAAAACCAATCCTCAGTATTATGAACTGCAGAAAGCATGCGTAGTTTTCACGGGTGCAACCATTAGATACTCTGTGTGTTGTGTCGTTACAGTTGTGACCGACTCTTTGTGACCCCATATCCATGGAGTTTTCTTGGCAGGAATACTGGAGTGGTTTGCCAGTTCCCCAGTTAGCAACTTTCTCCTTATCTTTAAACCTTTAAGACCTTTAAACTTTTCCCCCTTCCTTCTTTGTATTTTTTTTTATTGCAAGGAAGGAAGGAAGGCAGGCAGGCAGGCAGGCAGGCAGGCAGGAAGGAACGAAGGAAGGAAGGAAGGAAGGAAGGAAGGAACGAACAAACGAACAAACAAACAAACAAACAAGCAAGCAAGCAAACAAACAAACGAATGAACGAATGGCCTGAATAGGCTTGTTACGTAGACAATAGTATCCATAGTCTTAAGGTGAACAATGGCCTAACATGCTGAAACCTATAAAATATGGGTCATTAGCTATGACCTTGGTGGTGAAGGCTTTTTCATTTGTCTGGGTATTGTTGAAAGCATACCCCTGTTGAGGTAGGGGGTTTCAATGCTCACATGAATGGCTTCCTTGACCCCTCTCTCAAACCACCTATCTTCTCTGTCTAATACGTCTACTTCCTCATCTTTGAATGAGTGCCCTTTGTCCTTCAAATGGAGGTGTACTGCTGATTCTGGTCCTGGGCTGTTACCCCTCCTATGTTGGGCCATCCTTCTGTTTAATGGCTGTTTAGTTTCTCCAATGTAGAGGTCTGCACACTCCCCACTGCATTGGACCACATACACTATATTGCTCCTTTTTTGTTTTGGTATCGGATCCTTTAGAGCAGGGGTCCTCAAAGTTTTCACACAGCGGGCCGGTCCACCACCACCCAGACACCACTGGGGGCCGGATCACAGTCCAAAAGCAGCTGCAGAGGTTGGCTTGCTCACAAAACAGGGGGTAGGTGGGGGGGTTGCAAATGGTCCCAGGGGCCGGATTCAGGACCTTGGGGGGCCGCATCTGGCCTTAGGTTGAGGACCCCTGCTTTAGAGTAACAATGTGAACTTTCCAGAAAAAGAGGGGCCTTTGTGTGTCAGCTTACACAAATGTGGTGACAAATTGCGGCTAGTCGGTGCTCGTGGACAAGCGAAAGAGGAACCAACCCAGCCTCGGACATGTGGTCATTGTCAAGAGGAATTTTTGACTCTTGGGATTGTCTCCGCTGTCCCCTCCTTCTCCCATTAATTACTTCCACCATCCTTCCAAACTGCCAAAGGTTGAGGAGGCACAGAGGCAAAGATGAAAGGAAGTGCTGGCTGCCCCCTGATTTCCAGGTCTTTCAAATAACCAGCTTATAATAACTTCCACAGCCGAGGGAAATGACCGAGCGGTGGGAAGGAGGTCAGCCCGAAAGGGAGAGGGGAAGAGACTGTTTGGGCCACGACGATGATGTAGTGGCTTCTAATGGAAGAAACCTGTGGGTTTCAAGGTCTAGCCCTCATTTGTTAATGACAACGGAAGGGTTTTCCACCCCTCCTTCTTGTTCTTTGCTTTAAAAAGATACAGCCGACCACAAGACAGGACCTTAGGTTTCCTGCCATGGGTTGTCAGACTGAGAGGGTGGAGAGTTGGATGCCAAAGGCGTTGGAATCACAAGGGGTCACTGAGGCAAATGTGGTTCCAAGATGGCAGCTTCCCATTCTATATCTTCAGCTGGCAGTTCCATGCTTGGCTACGGTGAATTTAACCCCCCTTCGCGTTGGGCTGCAGGACACAGTGCATCTGGAAGTTGGGCCGTGGTAATTGGACTTCTTTTTCTGGAGAGATTGAAACGCTTTGCTGCTCATCCGGACAGCTTCGTCAGTCTGAGGAAAGCTAGTTGCGAGTCTGCCATTTTATAGTTCGCTTTGACCTCATGTCACCCTGGTCTGAAATGGCCTCATGATAAACAATGGCCTGAATAGGCTTGTTAGGTAGACAACAGCCTCAATAGCCTTACGTTGAACAATGGCCTAAGGTTCTGAAACCCATAAAGTATGGGTCGTTAGCTATGGCCTTGGTGGTGAAGGCGTGAAGTATTTTTGGGGGTATTGTCTGGGTATTGTGGAAATCACAGCCTGATAAGTGGCAGAGAGACTGTGCCTGAGGCACCCACCTCTGTGAAGGGAGGGGTTTGCAACACTCACATGAATGGTTTAACATAAGAACATAAGAACATAAGAAGAGCCATGCTGGATCAGGTCAAAGGCCCATCTAGTCCATCTTCCTGTATCTCACAGTGGCCCCACCAGATGCGTCTGGGAGCGCATGAGACTAGATATCTGTCTACTGATACCACTCCCCTGCATCTGGCCCTTGAAGTACCCCGGTTTTAAGCCTGGAGATTCCACCTCTCCATCATGGTTTGTCACCTGTGATGGACTTTTTCTCCAGGAATCTGTCCAATCCCCTTCCCTGACCCCTCTCTCAAACCACCTCTCTTCTCTATCTAATACATGTACATCCTCAGCATTGAATGAGTGCCCTTTGTCCTTCAAGTGGACAACAGAGGTGAGGCCCAGGAAGCCTGTCAGAGGCCCGTTTGGGGCAGTGCCAGGCCTCAGGTAAGTGTAGGAGATGCAAGACAGGCCCCCCAGTCGTGCCCCGCCCCAGCATCTGCATATCATGGATTTTCCTTTATCACGGGCCAGGTCGGGTCCCTAACCCCCACAGTAAATGAGGGGGTTACTGTAACCCACCTTTTTTTTAAGAATCCACAGCTTGGAACCAGTTCCCCACAGATGTGGAGATCCTCTTGCAAAATGGCTGGTGCACAGCTGCAAAACACAGTAGAGAAGCAAGCTCCACTCCTTCCAGGCTTTTGACCAGCGATGGCTAGGAAACGAGTCCAGATTGTCCAGAGATCATCCTTTGCTTTCAGTGGGGAGTCTTTCCCCCAGTTCTAGTCTACCTGTTTTGTGGCTTGGCTCTGCTTTTGGGAACTACAGATTCCATCAGACCTAGCTGTTATGACCAATAGCCAGGAGTAAGAGGCATTCCTGTGGGAAGTACCTGAACGATGCTGTTGGATGGAAGCTGGTTTAGACATGATTAAGGCCGACTCTTTGGTCTCTATCAGTGCTTAAGAAGACCAAAGAAAAATTAATATTTTTCGGCTTCCAGATTGTCGCCAGATTCCAAACCCTTGTCAGATATTGGGATGAGGAAGGAAAGCGGAATAGTAAATAGCCTTTCGGATAGTTGAGCTATGCAACTCACTGCATTAAAAAGCAACCGAGAGGAAATCGCCACCTATTCCTTCTTGTTCTCTGTATACCTGCTGGAGACATTTGAGACCTCTAAATTCTTTTATAATTGGTTGTCTGTATATACATGTGTATACATTTTTTAAACTTGAAATAATTCCTTTAAGTGTTCTATTTCCATTAAAGTATTAAATATGGGTTAAGTCCATAATTAAGTTCTCCCTGCTCCAATTAAGGTATTAAGTCTTCATTAAAGATTGACACCGGCCACCCCCCCAAAAAAGTATTTTTTTTAAAAACAACAACCAACATTTCGTGCTATACTTTCACTTTTGCTGTGCCAGGACATCAGCTTCAAATGCTCGCTGATGCTGTCGAAATCGGGATAAATTCACATCCCACTTTCCCCATCAAGTGTTTTAAGGCCCGGGAGCAAAGCTTTCCTTAGGCAGGTTGGTACATGTTTGGCGCTCCGATTAAACTGCCTAATTAAACAGAAATGAGAGCCCAGAATAAAGATGTACTCATACTTTTCTATGATATGGACAGTTCAGTCCTCTTTACATTTTGGGGTGGGGGAGAATGCCCTGCACAGTATTAATTTATATTTGCTTGCTCGTGTTTTTTCACCAGAGGCTGAGTTTAAGAAAGTTCATAAAAAACAAACAAACCATAACACTATGGGGGGGGGACTACAAAGATTAAACCATGTTTCATCCAGAGCCCAAATTATTAATGGAATTGCCTTCAATTGAATCCATTTCTTTAAGGTTCAGATTGAAGAATAATGTCCAGATTCCATTCCACTGAGTCGGTAAATTTTCCAGCTTCAGTTCCAGATTCAGGACATTTACAAACAAATTCATAGCTGGGGTAGAAATGCTTATTCAAAAGCAAAATGTAAAAGTACTTTCTTTGCAAGCCCCGGGGTTAGCTGTCTGAAACTTGGCGGATTAAATTCCTTCTTGAAGGGTTGCCATGTCCCCGGATCTCAAACAAACCTATGCAAAAACAAAAATCTGCTTTAGTTTTGTAGTGCACATCTCTGGGAGACTATTAATCTGAACTGACACAGATCTGAATCTGGGGCACAGATCACACTTGGCAAAACTGGAAACCATCCGGAGGTTCTGTTCAACCTTTGAACTGCTCGAAGGGGTCCCCACACAGCCAGAATTAAAGCGGACTTAGCTATTAATCTATTAATTAAATATGGGCTGAACTAAAAACTTCTTAAGAGGACTTTTGAAACACAAGCGTCCCATCAATGTGGGGTGACGCCTGGGATATGGGGAAAGTTTCTCAGTTGAAAATTTCCTTACCTCTAGGTTGGAAATGAAAAATAAAAAACCGCAATGATAGTGATCGCGCTAGTAACATTATACCATTAGGGGGTAGTAGTGATAAAGGAAGTTACTTAGGATTTCTGAGGTGTCCCCTCTTTCTATGGCTATCCCATGGCCAGAAAATCCAGATCAAAGTAAAATGCAGATTTCCCCCTCAGAATGGTCATGGTTGAAAACGCTGTTCGTGTGTCCCCACTGGCGCAGTTTAAAGAACCTCATCTTTTGTGTCCCCATGAGCGGGAACCGCAACATGGCAGAATGAAAAGGTTTTGATGTGGATTTTCTGAATACCCACGGACTCAAGTACTGGTTAAAAATCCGCATCAGAACTGAGACAAGCTTTGTACCACCTCGAGACCAGGTACTTGTAAAACTCGCTGGGTCGCACTTAATTAGGCATGATCACATTTTTTCCCTTTAAAGTCTGCTAGCCATGGGGACACAATTTTATTAACCACATTGTTGGGTAGTTTGAAGCAGTTTTTAGTGGTCGTGAGATAGCAGCCTCTGTCTCTTAGGGCTTGTCTACAGGACATCATTGAAAGCAGACTGATGCAGGTACCGTTTGGTGTGATATTTGCATCCTAATGACCTACTCACCTCAAGCAACCCATCTGGCCTGTCTGCCTATTGAACAGACACTCAGGCAAAAAAAAATCCCCCCTCTTTGCCATCTCCCGCCTCCTCCTGCTTCTGGGAGGAAGATTCCACTTTGTTTTTATTTTGCAACTTTGCAAGCGAAGCAGTGCATCAGCGCTGCATATATTGCTTCCTTCTCCTGTGCTGTGGAGAAGCAGAGGTAGCCAATTATTTTTATTTCCCCATTTAATACTGGTTATGTTACTGTCTCCTTCTGCTTCTGCAAGGCAGTTCTTAGTTTTTGTTTAATAGCTTTATTTGTTTGTTATGGTCACAAGGCTGTTATTCTGAAATAATAATCTTTGTTCTGAGGTAACAGTAACATAGCCATAATTGCACCAATGAGGTCATGGGCACATACAGCGAGATAAATACCCTTTGTCTCTATTCAGGCCAGAGAAGATAGAATAGAATTTCATGATGGATTAGGAAGCAACAGTTTCCAATGGACACTTATCTTTGGTGCTCTTCAAGAACAACCAGCTTGAGATTTCCTCCCTAAAGGCAACACTTTCTGACCTCATAGTTGTGTTCCTTTTATAGAGACAGGACTGTTTGTCCTACATTGGAGTGGTGGTGTGCTGTTGTCAAATGATGGGCTAGTTCTCACTGGATGATGAGCAGGGAAACAACTCACGGTGGGTGACACTGTTAACAGTTGTAGCCATAGCGCTACAGCGACAGAGCGGGCAGCTGGATCTGGTTTATGGCTGGTGATAGCTGGGTGTTGTGAAGTCTCCCTTTCCAGAGAACAGAGAGATGGAGATTCCAACCCATGTGGAACGGGCAGGATTCAAGTGGCTCTGAGGGAGTGATGGCCTGATTCCAGACAACGAGAAAACGACAAAGCCCTGGAAGCTGGATTTTTGCAGACAGTGCCTGGCCTCCTCCAAGGAATGCCTCCATAACATCCAAGCTTTCGGGATTAACTGTTCCATAGATTAATTGTGTGCGGTTGCGTCTTGCAAACGGAGAAGTTGATACATCAAATGGAAGAAGATCAGAGTCTTGCCAGATATCTGCTCTCCTCCCCACCCTCTTCCCTCCCGCTCAAAATTACATGTCAAAGATCAGGCGGTTTTCAGACAAGATGAAATGGAGAAGGGCCTGCACCTGTCGCTCGAGTTGAATGCCTTTAGCAGAGGGAGAAAAATCTTGTGCTGGTTCTCTCTTATGAAAGGAAGCAAATCGTTTGTAGAATCTTTCTCTTTTAGGACTGGTGGGGCATCTCTCTTTTACACACACAAGAGACAGAGAGGGAGGGAGAGAATGAACTCTGATTAAAATATATTTGTAGCTAGATGCTGGACTATTCTGGGTTACTTGAATGGAACGCATAATAAACAGAACCTACAAAGATAGCTATATGCAAAGATTTTTTTCAGTCTTATCTGCCATGCAGAGATATTGGCACCAATGGTGGCTTGTCTTATGATAAAAAGAGAAACTCTGAGTGAAACAGAGATTGTTGGGTATAATTCATGTCTGTTATGTCCAGAACATGGATAATGAATCCCAGAATTGATAGGATTAGTGGCTATGCTGACCATGTTTGGGGATTCTGGGCATTATAGTCAAAAGTACCATGCAATGGTTGTATTGCCTCTAGAGGAATCTTCATCAAAGATGGGTCTGAAGATTCACAAGCTAAATATCCCTAAGGGCCAGATGTTGTCCTGGACCTTGAAAAAGGAAAAGAGGATCCACCATGACCTTGGAATATCCTGTTGGACATTGTCTTTGAGACAATGATAATGCACACCCGGAAGCAGAAAAGGACACCAAATATGTCCTCAGGTGGGACACAGGTCCTTCCAGTGACCTGATGAAATTCTATTTCAAAGTCCTGGGTGGATGATTAGGGTACATGTGGGATGGAGGGCAAGGGGAGGGAGAGGCAGAGAAAGAGAGAGAGTACAGGTTAGGTCTTATCTAGAGTCCTGTGTCCAGTTCTGGACACCACACTTTAAGAAGGATGTCAACAAACAGGTGCATGTTGAATGGCCATGGCACTGGAAACTAAACTGTATGAGGAAAGACTCAAAGCATTAGACATGTTTAGCCTTGAGAAAAGAAACCTGAGGGGAGATAGGAGAGCACTTGTCAAAGACTTGAAGGGCTGTCGTATAGAGGGGGGCCAGGCTCTGTTCCCCATCATCCTAGAGTGTAGGACACACAACAATGGACTCAAGCTACAGGAAGCCAGATTTAGGCTGAATATCAGGGAAAATGTCTTAACTGTTAGAGCGGTATGACAACGGAATCAGTTACTTCAGCAGGTGGTGAATGATCCAATGCTGGAGGCCTCCAAGAGAAAAATAGGCAACTATCTGGCCAAGCTGCTTTGAACTGAGCAGGGGGTTGAACTCGGTGGCCTTAGGAGGGCCCTTCCAACTCCATTGGTCTATGATTCTATGAGAGAAAGGCATTGTGTCTTATTTATTTGGAAACATCAAAGGAAAATAGGCATCCCTCCCAACGCATAGAATCTCGTTGGCAGACTCTATGGCCACTTATGATGAGAGAGCTGGAAGAGGCGAGGCCGCCATGCGCCCTGCTCGCAGGTGGGAATGGAATCGGATGCTTCACAAGATGTGAGAGGATTAGGTGGCACCAGATGTTCAGGAGAGGTATCCACCCCATAATGCAGAGATCTGTCAATAACCAAACCCACCTCCTTGGCTTCCAGACTCATTTGTACTCATTATAAAGATGGCCTGTGAAAATGGAAAGTCACGGTTCTTGGTGAGCGCAGAAGAGGAGAACTAGAGGGTGTGTGTGTTGGAGATTGATAAATATGACCTCCCCTCCCCCGAATGGCAAGCAGGAGGGCTGGGGTGGACACCTGTCTTTGTTGGGAATGCAGATCCCAGTGGAGAACTCCCCGATTGGGGCAGAGGAGGGGGAGGATATGATGGCCAAAAACTCCATTACAAAATTCAGAGAAATGCAAAATTTGGGATTATTACTGAATTTTAGAAGCATGAAAGGCGTTGAGGACAATACGTTTATGAAAAAACAGAAATGGTGCTTAGCTTTAGGCCAGGCTTCTTATGGGCTATGATGCTACATAAACTTACCCAGGATTAAATTCCACTGAACTGTATAGAAGCCTGTGTGTTCTATATGTTCATGAGAAAGGGGGTAACAACAACTTTGAAATAATTAAGAGATGAATAGGTGGTTGGATGGCTCAGGAGGGGTTAGGTACCAGGCTGAGGAGCCAGAGAACATAACATAAGGACATAAGAACATGAGAGCCATGCTGGATCAGGCCAAAGGCCCATCTAGTCCAGCTTCCTGTGTCTCACAGTGGCCCCACCAGATGCGTTTGGGAGCGCATGAGACTAGATATCTGTCTCCTGATACCACTCCCCTGCATCTGGCCCTTGGAGTAGCTGGGTTTCCACATCTCCATTATGGTTTGTAACCCGTGATGGACTTTTCCTCCAGGAATCTGTCCAATCCCCTTTGGAAGGCATCCAGGCCAGATGCCATTACCACCTCCTGAGGCAGTATGATTCCTCACTGTGCCTTCTAGGGGAAAAGCCAGGCTGTGTAGCCTTGGGTAAGCTGTGCAAAGTCCCAAAATGGCCTCAGAAGAAGGGAGTGGCCAACCACTCCTAAGTCTTCTCTACCTAGGAGACCCTGGAAAGAGGCACCATAACTCAGAATGGATTCGACTACCCTACGGTTATTATAATTATCAACGCTCGGGCAGCCTGTGAACTGGGATAAAATTTCCCAGGGGTGTTTCTCCCCACTGCTGGGTCATGACCTGCCTGTGTAATTATGTCAACATGTCTTCGGCAAAGGGGGTGCTCGAAGGAGATTTAATGATGTAAAATGCTTGCTCCTTTTTATTTTTTAATTAAATTTCTTTCATAAACATGGAAACAAGTACCCTCAGTGCAATAACCCGGTCACATTTAATTAATCCTTAGTAGGTGAGAGCGCTCTCTCTCTCTCTCTCTCTCTCTCATTTTTGAATATACACCAAGGCATGTGTGAAAAGGGCTATAAGGAAAATTAATAATTTTTATCTTTATTAATATCACTTATCGCATCAAAGGAAAAGTGCACTCTGCCAGACCTCATTATAAACACAGATAATCATCAGTTTCAGACCTGCACCCTCCATAGTTAGAATTATATCCCTTGGTATCTGCTGATACCACCCATATTTTTTTCATGAAAGGACCATAATTATATATAAAATCTAGTGTGGGAATATTCAGTAGAGTTTTTTCATATTAAGATCAATGATGGCCCATAGGCACATCCTTTGGTGGAAATCATCTCCCATCATATTTGATCATCTTGCAGCATGAGCAGGTTAGATAATGAAAGCCTTTCTTCGTTACCAGGTGGTGGTGGACACAAGACTGTCAGTGACAGGTGACAATGATGATGATGATGATGATGATGATGATGATGATGATGATGATGATGATGATGATGATGATGATGATAAATGACCCATCATTTGGTGGAAATCATCTCCCATCATCTTTGATCGTCTTGCAGCATGATCAAGTTAGAGAATGAAAGCCCGTCTTGGTTACCAGGTGGTGGTGGACACAAGACTGTCTCTATCAGTGACAGATGATGATCACGATGATGATGATGATGATGATGATGATAATGATAATAATGATGATGATGATGATGATGATGATGATAAATGACCCATCATATCACAAGCTGCTTATGCATTGATCTTAATTATAATAACTGTGATGCAGTCATGTTAATTCTGACTTATGGTGACTCTTTGCAGGATTTTCCAGAGAAAGAATACTCAGAAGTGGTTGACCATTCCTTTCTTCTGGGATGTCCTGGGCAGCTTGTCCAAGGCCACCTAGGCTGGCTCTTTTCCCAGAAGGCACAGGAGGGAATCAAACTCCCAGGCACCGGGTCCGCAGACAGAGACCTAAACCAGTAACCATTGAAAGAATAGAACAGTGGTGGTGAACCTTCGGCACTCCAGATGTTTTGGACCACAACACCCACGGTCCTTTGTCACTGGCAATCTAGGCTTGGAACTCTGAGAAATGTGGTCCAAAACATCTGGAGTGCCAAAGGTTCACCACCACTGGAATAGAACCACAGAGGCTACCAGAAATCTGATAAATCTGGAGCTGAGAAACATTGGACTCCCTGGTGGTTTGAGCTACTGCTCCCACTAGGTCCACCTACTATGCAACAGGCTTACCAATGGGTCTCTAGCTGGTTCCCAATATTTTTGTCTTCAGCCATTTCCCTTTATTGTCAATTCTGCCTGGTCAGGTGAACACCAATGGCAAGGAAGTTTGCTGGCAAGAATTGGGTGTGACAGCTTCACACCCATCCTAGTAAATACTGCCAGATGTCAAGTTTTTAAACATCTCTCTTAACAGCTTATCCCAAAACCTCATCCAAAAAAAAATATGAATCAAATCTCAGACTGATTTTCCATTCCTGAAAGTTTTGGGAACATATTTATTTAATTTTTTCAAAAAAAACGCCCACCATTTACCTTAAAAGGGGAACTAGGATGGGTGACATCATTAAAAGACTAATTAAAATCTCAAAACCAGTATGTATACAAATTCTGAAACAGAATCAATGAAATGCCACACTCAGAATGGTAAGTAAAATCAATATGAACAATACATTTAACAGCAACCAGGGTACTTCAAGGGCCAGATGCGGGGGAGTGGTATCAGGAGACAGAGATCTAGTCTTGTGCACCCCCAGGCGCATCTGGTGGGGCCACTGTGAGATCCACGAAGCTGGACTAGATGGGCCTTTGGCCTGATCCAGCAGGGCTCTTCTTATGTTCTTATGTTCTTATGGTCTTATTTGACACCTTCTGGTCATGCTGGAAACCTATGGGAGCTCTCTTTTCAAATACTTGCTGCTTCACGGATGGGCCACCCAATTCAATCTCAAGCGATGAAACCAGAGATGAAAATCCAGCAGTCGAACCTCAATGAACTTGTGCTCCGATGTTGCATGTGGGGTTTTCGGAATGTTAATCAGGGCAGCATTTTGACTCCCAGGCATGAGAAGCTTGGGTGTCCAAGAATGCCAGAAACCCAAAGAGACACACCTCTGAGAACCCAACCACCCAAGTTGTTGCGCTGCGTTTGAGAGTTCACGGGCATCAGCTCCTTGCATGGATATGTCTGGACAGGTCATTGCTGTTCCTCTCGCAGCAGTTTGGAGATATCCGAGGTGTGATCTAGGGAAGAATCTGCTCCATCAGTGGTTCGCAATCTTGGGTAACCCAGATGTCCTTGGACTAAAATTCCCAGGTGCCTCCACCATTAGCAGGGATAACGACTCAGGTCACAGTCAAGTTGGACTTAAGTCGCGTCAGCAACTTCACTCAAACTTGGCTCGGATTTCTCCCCCTCCCCAATGATTTGGATTTGAATCACAACCCAGAAGCCACCTACTCCTTCCATTTTTTTCTGGGGGGAAAGCTTGTTTTTAATAAAAACAATGTGTTGTTATCCAACGTGTTGTTAGTCTGTGGAACTCCCTGCCACAAGATGTGGTGATGGCATCTAGCCTAGATGCCTTCAAAAGGGGATTGGACAGATTCCTGGAGGAGAGGTACATCACAGGTTACAAATCATGATGGAGATGTATCATCTCCAGGCTTAAAACCAGGGTACTTCAAGGGCCAGATGCAGGGGAGTGGTATGAAGAGACAGATATCTAGTACTGTGCGCTCCTGGACATATTTGGTGGGGCCACTGTGATATAGGAAGCTGGACTAGATGGGTCTTTGGCCTGATCCAGCATGGCTCTTCTTATGTTCTTATGTTAATAGGCACTCAGCCTTGGGGCTTGCTACTGAAGATTTGCCAGCATCCCTGGCCACTACTGGGGATGTTAGCCTTTCTGGAAGTTTCAGGTCCCAAAATCTCTGGGGACCCAAGGTTAATAGTTGATGATGTAGGCTGCAATGGAGCTAGGAACACCAAATCCCAAAATTTTAAATCTCTCTTTCCTTCTTATTTATTTATTTATTTATTTATTTATTTATTTATTTATTTATTGGATTTTTATACCTACCATCAGGCAGCGAGGTCACTCTGGGTGGTTTACAACAATTAATAAATTCAAGTAATTCATACAATAAAAACATAAAATGCAGTGACATAATAAAATAAAAACAAAACTAAAATTAACATTACAAGTGACATAAAATAATGTATTATTATTGGCAGGCTAATCGGTTAAAAAGCTAAAGGGCATAGGTTTCTACGTCAGTCAACGCCTGAAGAGAAAGGGGGCTGGTGATATACAGCATTTCCCCGTGTATGGGACCATATTTTTGTTTAAAATTGTTAGGCTAAAAATTTGAGGGGCGTCTTATACATGGAAGCAAGCTGAGGAGAAAGCTGTGCAGCCACGAAGCTGTCATTTGGGGCTGGAAAAGTGGGGGTCGTCTTATACACGAGGGCATCTTATAGACGAAAAATGTGGTATTTACCATGTCTTTCTGTCTATAAGATGCCCCCATGTATAAGACACCCCCACACTTTTCCAACCCAAAATTACAGTTTCGCAATTACACAGTTCCCTCCTCAGCTTACTTCCGTGTCTAAGAAGGCCCTCAAATTTTTGGTCTAACAATTTTAGACAAAAATATAATCTTATACATGGGGAAATAGTGTATTTTGCTTTGATTCTGAGCAGAAAATGTCTAGTTTATTCATCCTGCCGTTGAATGGTTACTGGGGTGTAATTTGAGATGGGGAACATACGACCCTCCAGCTGCCCCATCATTCCTCACCAATTGGGTTTTCAAGCTATGGCTGATTGGCTTTGTAGTCAAATATCAAATAGAGAGAGGCGTAATGTCCCCCATCCCTGCTGTAGAACCATAAGGCGTCAACATTTTAAGGATCACAGATCAGGGGAAATAATTTTTATCTATATGTATAGAGCCAGGTGATAAGGAACTCCTGGTCCTGTTACCTCAAAGCTTCTTGGGGAATAACATTTCCCTTTCTTCCCTCAGAAGTGACCACAAATCTCCTGCTCACCTCTCGTAGTAAGGAGGACAATGAAATTTTATCTCTGCTCTGCACCGGTTCTCTTGGATCCGACCATAAAAGTTCCCTTGCCTAGGGAAAGGGCTTTTTTACACAGGAGCGGCAGTTAAAATTAATTTCCCTCCAAGCGCAAAACCATTCATGAGGTGTGACCCTTGCGATTACCGAGGGCCAGCTTTTTAAGGAAGTCGGTTGTTACGAGGAATCTGATATTTTAAGACTTAAAATAAATGTTTCACAAGCTTTCTGTCGTCGCTCGATGTGGAATGCAATGCGCTGTGGTAAAATGGCAGAGAGGGCTTTTCCCTCCCCCTATGGTTTGGCTTCTTCTACCAAGCAGCCACACGGAGAAAACATTTCGCCCTTGGCTGGTTCACGTTCGGTGGGCCCATCTTCCAAACCTTTATTTCATGATTCATCAGTTGGGGGATTATCTTAAACCAATGGGAAGGCTTAAGAGGATGTTTCTTTTTAAAATGAAAAGAATACAAGACAACTTTTTTTAAAAAAATAATCTCTGTTCTAAATCTTGTGCGTTACACCTGTGAACATAATGCAAATGTAATGTAATCAATGCCTTTGAGCTGTGGTGCTGGAGGAGAGTCTTGAGAGTCCCCTGGACTGCAAGGAGATCAAACCTATCCATCCTGAAAGAAATCAACCCCAAATGTTCACTGGAAGGACAGATTTTGAAGCTGAGGCTGCAGTACTTTGGCCACCTCATGAGGAGAGAGGAGTCCTTGGGAAAGTCCCTGATGTTGGGAAAGATTGAAGGCAAAAGGAAAAGAGTACGGCAGAGAATGAGATGGTTGGATGGTGTCATCGATGCAACCAATATGGATTTGACCAAACTCCGGGAGGCAGTGGAAGATAGGAAGGCCTGGCGAGCTCTGGTCCACAGGGTCACAAAGAGTCGGACACGACTGAACGACTGAACAACAACAACAACAATGTAAATTTTGGAGAGAAATTGCAACAAGTGAAACAGACACCATAGGCATTCTATGTTATGCAGCACAGCATGTGTCTCACTGCGTAATTGTTATTATCCGCACTGACTTTTTAACTTGCAGCCTTTCACCACCCAAAGTTAAGCTGTTTGTGTTATGTTGGTGTAAAATGACGCGGGGATTTTGGATTGGAATTTTCCTTCTGTCCCGGTATTATAATTTGTGTCAGGTACGACTTGAAATCCTGGGAAATTTCTGTCAGTTAAAGAGTTCCTAAAATCCAGTTTCTTAGCCTAGTAAGTGGTGCTAGAGTAGACTGACTGAATCAATGAAGGTTTGGTGAGTATACTGCCTCTCTAATTTTTATTGCTTCAAATGCCCAGGAGTTGAGTCATGGCAACTGGACTTTGTTTCTTGTGAGATCGAACCGTTTCGCTGCTCATCCAAGTAGCTTCGTCAGTCTGAGGAAAGTTGGTGTGAGGCTTCCGATTTATTGTTCACCTTGGTTTTCCCAACCCGGATTCAAATAATTAGATGTACAATGGCCTGGGGTGTATGAAAGTCATACATATCCAACCCTTCCCAACACCCATTAAGTATGGGTCATTAGGACTGGCCTTCCTGGTGAGAAGTGCTTCTGATTTGTCTGGGGATAGATGAAAGAACTACATAATAAGCCTATTCAGACCATTGTCCACCTAACGAGCCTATTCAGGCCTTTGTCCAGCTAATAAACATATTCAGACCAAGGTGGGGTGAAACCAAGGTGAACTACAAATTAGAAGCCTCCCACCAATCTTCCCAAGACTGCAAAGCTACTTGGATGAGTAGTGAAACGTTTTGCTCTCCCAAGAAAATGAATCCAGTTGGCAGGACTCAACTTTCGGATAACCTCACCTGGATGACTGAGAATCTCAACAGACTGTATCTGCAACATACTACGTTAAAGTGATTTCCAACTAGAGTATATCCAGAAGGACATACAGGGGAACTGATGCCCCAAATCCCCACTGATCTGCTGATGCCTGCTGTAGGGTGGCTTATTTCATGAAGCAACAGAAATTCATCCTCCAGCCTGTGGGTCTTGGGACCCCAAAATGTCATGGAAGGTGCGCGTCTGGAGGATATTCTAAATGCACTGCCCATCCCTACAAAAGCCAGAAGCAAAATGCGTGGCCAAGGAGCACATACCGTAGAGAGGGCCATGTACTCACGTCTACGATTAATCATAGAACGGCTCCAGGGTTATTCCACCTCACCCCAGATATTAAACACGGCAAGAAAGGGCGGGCAAACATGCGCCCGAGCCAAAATTCAGTTGTTGTTTCTTCTCACTCTGCCCACTTCCTGGTATGTCAAGGGATCCTCCTTGAAGCTCAGAGAGACGTGTGGGTTTTTCCCCACGTAGTCACCAAGGCCAGACTTAGGACCTGCTGGAAGGCATATTCCCAGCGTAGAGGTGTTGAAACTTCAGGCAGCCGGGCAATGGAGGTGTTGCCCCTGTTCTTCTGAGCTTCTCTTTCTCCCGGGGGGAATGCTCTCCTTTGATGTGGGGCTATTTTGGATACCATGATTCAGCGTTCTCTGCCTGGCGGTGTACCAACAAACCACCCAGGAAGGGTTCATTCATGGGGCATCTGGGAGAGCGCTGATTACACCATCTACACCCGGTCTCCTCCTGTCTCCTCCTTGAGGTTCTCCACACCTTGAGCTTGATGACTCTGTCCGTTGGTTCTTTGCCCAGTTGATGGGTTAACCCTTTCAGTATTTTTTGCTGGATGGACCTGCATCTTTCTACCTCCTCTGGCTGATCTGTCTGTGGTCCTTATCAACCTCTTAATGTGTCCTGTCCTGGGTGACCTCATCAGATCCCCTTCTTGCCACTCCTGGCCTAACCTCCATGGCCACTGAAGCAGGAACACTGGTTTGTGCCCTATTTTACAGTTGGTGGCTCTTGGGTTTAGGGTAGGCATGTCCAAACTATGGTCCTCCAGATGTTTTGGTCCACAACTTCCTTTGTCACTGGCAATCTAAGCTTAGAATTCTGGGAGATGTGGTCTAAAACATCTGGAAGGCTGAAGTTTGAACATGCCTGGTTTAGGGCCTTCCATCTACTGTAAGATGTCAACTTCTAGTAGCCCTGACTGTGATGTCTGTGAAGATTCTCAGTCATCCAGGTGAGGTTTATTTATTTGTTGTCCGAAAGTTGTAGTCATGGCAACTGGACTTCTTTTCTTGTAGGGATGAAAATGTTTCACCGTTATCCAAGCAGCTTCGTCAGTCTGAGAAAACTTGGCAGTGAGGCCTCCTCGTTTCCATTTAATTAGTACATTTGCTTCCTTTTTCTCTGTTTCTTCTTTGTTTCTTATTCCAACGAGGACCATGCTGTAGTTGGCGATCACATGGGTATAAAAGGCGAGGGGTTTTCAATGGAAAGGGGGCGGGGAAAGCTGGCAATTCTGAATTAGTACTGAATACACACAATGCAGGTCCCAAATGTTAGGCTTAAAGGGAAAATTTTGGTTTCTTCGCATATTTTTAAAAAATCCATCACTTTCCATTCCGAAAATGATGAAATTTGCAAGTAGCAACACGTGGTGTTTAAAATAATAATAATAGTAATTGAAATGAAATGCTCACCCTCTACAGCCAGCTTTGTTAAGTGCCCTCTGATGAGACACCCCTTATTTCCCAGGCTTTGGCAGGTGTATCTGTATAATAATTCTAAGGAAACTAGGAGCTTCCATTTTAAGGTCCCACAATCCCCCTAACATAGCATTAGTCCTAGGGCATTGTGGGAAATTTAAATGGTAGCTCCCATAGTCTTGCATGCTGTGAGCTGGGGTTAGTCTTTAAAATAATGACATTAATTATTATTATTGTTATCATTATCTGTCAGTGGTGGCGGCAACGGCCATTAATTATATAGGACTGGGAGACATGTCTACCCCTCCTCTTTCCTTCTCTACAGGGAGGAATCATTGAGTGTTTACTGAGTGACTCCTTGTACTTCCTCACAATCTATTTATATTTGCAAATGTCCTGGTAGAACAAGCAGGTGGAGATGGCTAACCCATGGGCGATACCAGATTACCAGCAGCGCTAGAGAGATTATTCCAAAAACCAGTGTGCCCCACTATTTCTTCATTAGAGAAATGTCACAACTACGTGGATGGAAAGTAGAAAGCAGACGGGACTTTGGAGTGGATGAGACATGCCTGCAACAGTGGGCTGGGAAAGGGTCCCAGTGGAGATTTGAACTCTTCACTTCTGGCTCAGACCTAAACTATGATCCAGCTGTTCTTTCTTCCAGGTTCATTATTCCAACAGGTACAGATTGCTCTTCACAGGACTGCCCCCAAAATGTTGGACTCCTCTAACAGTACGTTGTGTTCATTGGACATGGCGTATGGTGGAGATACAGCTTTCTCCTCCAGACTAAGCCCACTAGTCCTCATGAGAATATAAGGGAATTGCCTTCAATGCCAAAGGCTGCTTGTATTCATGAAGGGTAAGTATGTGATTACACAGACAATTCTGACATCTGCCCATTGCATGCCTCTGGTTTCTAAGGTTGAAGAAACAGTTGTACATGTGGTTGTACCACGCAACCCCTGCAGAGTAGCAAGTCAAGAAAGAAGAAGAAGAAGAAGAAGAAGAAGAAGAAGAAGAAGAAGAAGAAGAAGAAGAAGAAGAAGAAGAAGAAGAAGAAGAGTGCAAGATTGCTTTTACATGTACCCCTTTTCCTGCTAGGATTCTGACTATTATATTGATTTCATTCATTGACTCAACACCTTCTCACAATAACCCTGGGAGGCGGATCAAGCTAGGTCAAAATCACCTGTTTAGCATCATGGTTCAGTGGTGATTACAGTTTGGATCTCCAAAGACCTGCTCAGGCTGTGAGCTTTAAGTGTTAGCCAAAATCCTGTTGAATAAATAACGCCAGTGTAAGGGCGATATGATATCCTCAATGGGAAGAGACTGCTGGTAGTTCAAAATCTTTGACCTTGGGCATTTGCCCAACTCACTTGCAATTGCAATCAGCATTGGGCAAGTCTGGGAGTGGGGCGTTAAAAGAAGATATTCTTTAATTAAAGGCCATCTGTGTTGGTGGTGTTATCATCCTTATGCAGGTGTAATTTACTCAATACACAACTTGAAGAGTTGGAGACGAACTTTACTCAATAGGATTTTGACTCATGCAATTCTGCATATCTATACAGAATCGCCCAAGGATGTAAGAAGAACTGCCTTGCTTTGGGTAGCCCTGCTTCATCCCCCAATAAGGAGCCACTCAGGCCTTTAGAATCCCCACCTGGTCTTTTGGAGGTCCATACTTCCACTAGTCTTATCTGTCTCTCCAGAAAAGCATTTTCAAAGAGGCTTTTTGCTTGCTCCATCAACGTGTTGGCATGGCTGGAAAAAAGGTGCCACAATCCTAGATCTACTGCCGAGGAACAGTAATCCCCTTGAAATTGAGGGGAACGCTCTGGAATTGGGCAGGTTTGTTTAAGCATTAATGTCCCCTCTCCAACTTGAAAGTCAAGGGCTGCTAAATGATGAGCTTTATGGAAGTAGATGGTTGTGTTCTGGTTGATCTCGTGGTTGCATGGCCCGGGCATTGGCACCTGTTTTATTTTGTCTAGGCATATGTCAGATAGCTGGCTGGAGAAGTCAGTGGTTTAGTTCTCTGGCTGTAGAACCAGAGATTGTGGGTTCGATTCTCCACTGTGCCTCCTGTGAACAGAGCCAGCCTGGGTGGCTTTGGGCAAGCTGCACAGATGGCCCCAGAAGAAGGGAGCGGTCAACCACTTCAGAGTGCAGACCCTGAAAAGGGTCACCATAAGTTAGGCTTGACTTGAGGACCCACCTAGTTAGTTATTCACCTAGCCTAGCTCAGAGCCTTAGAGATTGAGAGTTCTCTATTTGGAAAGCGTAGAGTTATTAAATGTTAGAACTGACTTGACACAGCCCATGATTATGATGATGATTATGATGATTTAGGAGGTTCGCATGCAAGCCATTAGTGGTTTGAACTTCCAGGAACCTCAGGTCATTAAGGTGTTGTCATTATAGCTCAACTAACACACCTAGAGACAAGCAGAGTTTAACACAATATGAACGAGGCCAGGTGACAAAGCAAACGCAGGCATAAAAAAATATATTTTTGAAGCACCTGCCTTAGGGATGTGGAATCCACTTGAGGGCAAGGGAAGAAGCCAAGCATGTAAAATTCAAGAGGTTGGTGAAACAGAGCAGACACTTGAGTTTCAATAGTACAGAGGCGATTCTGTTTATATTGGTACCTGCAAAGTAGAGCAGACAGCAGGGATAGCCATTTTAAATAAAGCTGATAAGATAAGAGCCGTATCTTGCCCTGCCATTGGAGTGGCTGCACCATGGCGATGTTTTTGCTAAGAAGTCTTATCTCAAACCTTTCTGATAAGAAGGAAAACCGTCATTTGGGGGTTGTTCATTCCCGCCAACAAAATGTCTGTTCCTCTCCCCAAATTTCCCAAACTCCGGGTTCATTAAGAGCTTGGAAACTAGAAGGAAACTTTCCTTGTAAAGTTTCCTTCTAAACTTTAGCCATATGTGTTGCAGTACAGGACAAAACACACACACACACACACACACACACACACAAAACCTCCAGCCATTTTTGCTAATTATGTTACTTGCGACTCTGCATATTAATTTTGGTTACTTTTACATTCTTTTTTTTAAAATAGGAAAAGGTCTATCCAAAATAGCACAGATGTCCTAAAAGTGAGGTGTGTGTGTGGAATTTGCCAATGTGCCCTTCTAAGTAAAACTTTCCAGCGAGGGTAGCCGTGTTAGTCTTTTCAAGAATTTCAGGCAAAAATCAAATAAAAACAAAACAAAAGACAAAAAAAAATGTGGCACCTTAAAGACTAACTTTCATATTTTAATGTAACATTTCATGGACTACCTGTAAATAAAAAGAAAATGATAGATGTTCTATTGCTTTCAAAATAGCCAATACCCCAATGGTTGGTCTAAAACAGGGGTCCTCAATGTTTTCAAACAGCGGGCCAATCCACCACCACCCCGATACCACTGGGGCCGGACCACAGTCCAAGGAAAAAAGGGGGGCAGGCGGGGGGAGCGGGGGATCTTGCCGTGGCCCTCCCACTTTAAACTGCCCCACTAGCCAACGTGCCAATCTTCTGGATGGTAGGTGGAGGGAGTGGGGGAAGCGACATAGCCCACCGCTTTGAACTGCCTCAGAAGTAGAAGCAGCTGCGGTGGCTTGCTTGCTCTTGAAGCAGGGGGTAGGTGGGGGGTCTGCCATTGGTCCCAGGGGCCGAATTTAGTACCCTGCGGGGCCGCATCCGGCCCCCGGGCCTTAGGTTGAGGACCCCTGGTCTAAAACATGATAGTTTTTCTAGGATACTGTTCAGGCTTGACTGGACCTAGCCCCTTCTTAATTTTGGTTCTTGGTATCAGTAAAACGCATCCCTGGTAAAACAAAATTTAGCTATTACTTGGATGGGAGACCACCAGGGAATGCCAGGTGCTGTAGGTGCCTGGAGTAGGAACTGGCAAACCACTCCAGTATTCCTGTCAAGAAAACTCCATGGACATGGAGTCACGAAGAGTCGGTCATAACGCAACACAATGAAGAAGAGCTCTTTTTTTAAAAAAATTCAAGTTCTCCAAATTAGTCGAAAGGAAAGCCAATTCAAGGTTAACACCTACCTTGTGGTGTTGAGCATGTTTACATAAGAAAACTATTAAGAAATGTCAAAACTATCTCCCTCAGTGCTCAAATGTTTGGGCCTGGGGGGGGGGGTTCTCTCTCCAGGCCCCATGAAAAGCCAGAAAGTCAACCAGGAGTTAATCCTATCTGCCTAACTGATGGGAGTTATACTTTATCTGATTGAAAGCAAGGACAAAAGGATCCGTTATCTTTCACGTCAATGTCCCTTGACAGTCCTCGGTGGACAGGGGAAAACAAAACATCAGAGCCAATTGGGAATTCAAACGCGCTGCATGCAAGAGACATTATATTTCCCATGCAAATCTAGAGTCAATATTTTCTGACACTACGGCAAATAAGGGACGTGTTGATTCAGGGAGATTAGGTGGGGGGGGGGAGACATCTCCCCCTCAGTGAAGTTGGTTCCTGCTGTGGCAACTGAATCTCAACGGCCAGTCTCGCGAGGTACATGACACATCCCCCTAAAAGGTGTCACATTGCCCACCTTAAGGTTGCAAAGAGTTGAATTCAAAATAACTTTGCTCATTGGTGGATCTCATGTCTCCCATGGCCACTCCCTAAGTTTTGCATACAGAATATTTGCGGTTTCGTCCTTAGACGTTTCTGTTAGGATTAGGTGACAGTGATGAGGAAAAACTCTCTTTTGACGAGGACCCAACCAGCTCTTCTAAAGAATCCCCTGTACAGCTAAAGGAATTTAGCTGAGAAATGAGAACTCTGCCACAGATTTTTAAATATCCAAAAAAAGGGGGGTTTAAAATGGCCCCAAAAGGCCCCAAATCTTTTGATTCTAAAATCAAGTCTTTATAAACAGAACCATATGAAGATTTACTGGGGAGGGAGTTTGCTTCAGAATGAAGCAAATAAACTGACTGTGGGGTTTAACAGAATGTTTAGGGTGTTTATTGGGTTACCCTGTTGTGTCCATGATATTCCACCGGTAAATATTTGGGTCACGCATCAAATGTTTGGATAATTAACTTCATCAGGGTGCCCCAAGATCTGTGTTGAAGAAACTCAAAAGGAACAGCTTCTTAGAGGAAAAGCCCACAGCTCCTTCCACCTACAGATGCCAAGAACAAGAATAAACTGCAGCAAAAACTTTACCCGACCCAATTCCATGTGATTTTCTTGTAGCCGCAATTCTGGGCTACATAATTAAAGGATCAATGACTAAAGATCCCAGAGCTTACTAGCTTATGTACTTCTAGAAGGCAATATTTCAAGGGTGAAATGAGATCCAGCAATGTTCAAAGATGCAGATTCCTTAATCATCCATGCGAGCAGAACGTCTCCGCGTGTTGCTGTGGGACGTAGGCTCCAAAGATGGGAAAGTATGAGGAGATTTGGGTTGCTAAGTAATAAATGAGTGCAAAATATCCTTTTCTAATGCAACATCTGGGAAGAAGCCGCTCGGAATGGTTGCCTTGTCTCTGATTCACATATTTTGGGATCGTCGAACGTCAGTTCTGCTTTTTTGAAATACAGAAGGTTTTCTTCTTCTTCTTGGATTCTCCCATCCTGTGTTTGTGTAGACTTTTCCTGGGAAGGTCTCCTGAAAAGCCTGATCAAAACAACATGGAGGAACCCTAGACAATGGACTTTCTCCTGTATTCACACTCCTTGCATTTGTCAAGACTGGCCATTTCGGGTATGGTGTGGGTCGTGGCACGGGACAGAACTACATGCTTACTAGTGTGCTCCACCTGTCCGAATAGCAAACAACCCCCCTTGTAGCTTGGTCAGCTCTCAGTTAAGCACTTCCCCTGATCGTCTGCAGAGGACCAGGGGAAGTGAAATTATTATTATTACTCCATCAGTCATCTATCTCTTTGTGAGTGCCATCCCATCTTCTCCCTTTCCCCCCTTCTCTGCTTCCCTTCCTTCATCCTCTCCCCACTTTCTCTATTTCACTCCACATCTGTAGCCGTTATAGCAGTTGGAAGCTGAGGCTGCTGGAGGCTGCTATCTCCCAGCTCAACAGAACATGGCAAAAAGAATGCACGCCCTCCTGCTGGGTCAGAAAGGCCCGTGACAGCTCTTAAAGGGGAAAGATGGCTTAATAAATATAATATCTATTTGCCAGTGTGGACACTGAAATTCTTCCCAAACAGACTAAATAAAAACCTCATTCTTCCTTCTTGCGCTCTTTCTGTCTCCAGCTATTTGGCTAGTGAAGAGGCCCGGCGTGAGATTGCTGTTGTGATTTTGTCATTGCAAATGCTGTTGGTACTTTCTAATCATTGCATCCTTTGGCTTTGTCGTGGCATTTCGTGGTCTTCAACATCTAGTGGAGGCAAACATCTTAAAATCTTCCAGGATTACAGGCATGTGATTTTGGCAGGCTTTTGCAATGAAGCTACTACTACTATATGTTTGCATAAAAAGCTTAGGCTTGCTTCCTGCTGAGCAGCCACAAATCGGGCCCATTTGCAAAGGGCCGGGGTGCGATGAATTCCTGGGACAACCATCCAACTTCCATAGCAATCAAAGAACTCTCTCCTGGTCCAGGGAGGTGCTCTCTTGTAAACAGAGTAAATAAAGCCCGTGGAAGGAGAGAAAGTTGAAATCAACCCACTTTTTTGCTGCTTTTATCTTGCCAAGCATATGGGGTTTGCTCATCCACATCTCTCTCCCGCCCTTCACCTTTTAAATAGTTCTAATCTGGAGTTTTATTACCGTTTCCTTTGTTGGGTCCATTTTGTGGAAGCTGCCTAAGTGATAAACAGGAGGGCCGGACAAGCATACTTGCCCCCCAAGAGGCACTTAAACAAAGGACTTGAATGGGTTTTAAGAGACAAGTCGACACTTTTATGAGGATTTGTGAGTAGAAAGGACAAAAGAAAGGGGTGGGGCTGAGATAACCCACTAAAGAGCCCGGCTCATTGGGCTGAGTGGAGGCTTCCTGCCACGACTTCCCGGTTCCTGGTTTGGGTTTGTATAAAATAACCGAACCACGAAAGCTGAAGGAGATGCAAAGAAGCCGCGGTGAACATTCCTTGCTCCTGAGTCCTCACTTCCTGGGGGGTGGGGATTGGGGGGGGCACCAGCCGAAATGCCAAAGCCAAGATCTAGTCCACAGGCAGAGCTGTGGATCAAAACGGGATCTCACTGGCAGAATTCCTCTTGGAGCTGTTTGGGATGTGGTTCCATCGATTTCGTTCCGAGAGGTCCTCAGTCCTTAGGAACTCAAGAGCGGACCAGAGCTCAGAAAAAACTTGCCTTTCTGCACTTGGAGAGTGATACTAGGTGATAGATGTTTCTATTCCAGGCCACATTCAATTGCATTTCCTTCTAAATCATGTCCACCGTCTTTCTGCATGGTTCTCCATTAGGAAAAGGAGACTTGCATTGAGATATTTAGCGCTCTGTGGCTTAAATCCTGTTTGAGCAGCTACACCGTGGAAGGCGGGTGATGTAATCAGCCCCCATGATGATTTTTTTTGGAAAGAAAGCAGAGGGATCCCCCTTTTTGTTAATTTCATCACCATTATATTTCTTAATTTTATTTATTTATTTATTTATTTATTTATTTATTTATTTATTTATATGCCACCCATCTGGCCAAAGGTCACTCTGGGTGGTTCTGCTAATTTGGCATCTGCATATTTCATTATCCACGGGGGGGGGGGGACGTGGAACCAATCCCCAACAGATACAGGGGAACTATTGTATTTTAATTGTATTTTTAATTGCATTTTATGATTGACCATTTCGTAAACCACCCTGAGTTGTGCAGTTTGCATTAAGGGAGCAGTATAGAAATATAAATAAAATAAAATAAAATAAAGGAAAATGATGTAAGATTCCCATCCCTCAGTGGGATCACGCAACCCTCCCAGCAGCCCTGGGCAGCAAGAAGGATGCTGGGACCTTTAGTCCTGCATAAGCTCACACATCCTTGCTGGTGGTGGAAGTGTGCAAAGAAGTGGCGATACCCTTTAGCTCTTTGTCAGGAGCACTGTTTGAGCATACGGGGTGTGAAGAGCCCACAGGACTTTCCCCAGTGTGAAAACATTCCTCCTTTTCTTTCTGCTGCCCTGATACAAAGGCGCTCCCTGAGAATGGATGCTTTTTTTATAACTCAAGGTGCCTCCTTTCCTGGGACTGGCAGCCTGAAAGTCTGGACCTGGGAGCTTCTACTCATCCTTAGAGAAACAGCTCGGGGAACTTATCTAAACTTGAGCTTCTGCCCCCTTTGATCACGGGAGGGCAGTAACAACAACAGTAGGATCCACCGGTAGCAGCTTTCATGCACGGACATCCAACGCCCTTTTGCAAACCTTAATTAAGAGCCGCACCGCCCCTTGCTGATTGCTTCTGTAATTATCCAACTGTCAGCTTCAAAGGAAGCTGCCCTAATGTTGACTGGGATGAGTCTTAGCAGCTCCTGGTGCAAGCCTCTGCCAAGGCGGTGGAGCTCTGGGTTTCGCAGTTTGCACACTCAGGGTGTCAAAAGTTCAGGCAAGGGTGGGGAACCCGTTCAGCCTAACCGAGCGGGGTGGTGGTTGCTCAGCTTTCTGAAGCCTGCTGTGGAATGGAAGAGCAGCCCTACGGGGTGATGCCTGGGCTCCTGGCACAGTCAACGAGCCGTCGCCGGCTCTGTCGTAAGGCAGTGCAGATAGTGGGTAGGAGTTGGATGATCGAATTGTCTGGGTATCAGGCAGGCCACCTCTGCCTTGGGCCCTGTGTCCCGCTTCATTTAGACTAAGGGCGTAGTTACACTGACAGTAAAAGCTCCTGCTTGATTTGGTTTTGCGTGTGTGTGTGTGTTTGTGTGTGTGTTTGTGTATATGTGTGTGTGTGTGTGTGTGTGTGTGTGTGTGTGGTGTTGTGACAGTCATGACCGACTCTTCGTGACTCCATGTCCATGGAATTTTCTTGGCAGGAATACTGGAGTGGTTTACAAGCTTTGAAGGCAGCAAACTTTGTTTGAACTAGAGATGGGCACAAAACAAATGTATTATTCATTTTATTTGTTATTCGTTTCATTAGGGGGATAACCAATAACGAATAACTAACTGATCCATTGCAGAAAAACGAAATGAAACAGAATGGAAATTTCCGCTTCATTCCGCTTCATTTTTTTTTGTTTTCCCATAGCCTGCCAGGAAAGCGGTCCCGCAGCCACTTAGCTCTTACAGGTAACAAATCGTAAAAGGATTTTAGATCATTGCAACAATTTGCGGGTGGCTTGGGGAAGCTGCCTTCCAGGAAAAAAAAGCAAACGTACTTCTGATGCTGTGCATTTGCCATCTTGGTTCCTGTTTGTGTCGCAAAGCTGGAAGCAACGTGACCTCCAGAGTCAACAGGGCTGTGGGTCTTCGCGTTTCCCAGCGTGTCTTCCGAGCACAGGCAGAATGTCCGCTGGGTTAGATGGGGGAGCTTCTTGGTGTCTGGGTGAGTGAATCTAAACTTTATGTACCAGAACTAAGTGTTTAACCTCTGCAGCCTGCCAGCACTGTGGGACTCGTTTCGCATTGGGTTGGTGAAATGAGAGACTTTAGCAACTGGCTGGCCGGCCATCTACGGGGGTTCTCGAGAGGAACACACATGCAGGAAAAACGAGCAGGGTTTGTCAAAGTAGTTCAGAAACCTCAGCAGTTTTGAAGGGGGGGGAGCATGGCTGGCTTTGGATGGGATCACATCCAACCACCCATCAGTGTCTGTTTTTAAAGGCATTTTTATGTTGTCCGGAGGGTGAGACAAATCCGTATGCTTCACCCTCAGCGTAGTAGAGTTTGACCCCCTTGAGGAGTTGTTTTTCATGGCTTGAAATAACGTCAAAAACTCCATTGTGTCAGGGAAGATTGCTGGCCTGTATTTTTGCACTCAGAATGTGTTTGGGATTCGGGATTTATTCTGAAAATGAAGGAAGTGGGGCGCTCGCTCATTGCTAAGCCAATCGGACTTTCGGCACGCCAAGTGTTTGTTTTTAATTTCCCCTTACGTTTTGCATTATGCGTATACAAAATGTGCTGCTTATAAATCCCCTTATAGTGCTTGCAGTTCTCTCTGGGCAGTTGACAATTCGATCATGCATTCTGCTAATTGGTTTCACCACCCTCCAGCAAGCTGAGCGCTCAATTCACTGACCTAAGAAGGACGGAAGGCCGAGTCAACCTCGAGCCGGCTACCTGAGCTCAGGATCAAACTCAGGTTGTGAGCAGAGTCTTGACTGCAGTAGTGCAGTTTAACCATTGTGCAGCAAGGCTCCTTAATGGGGTTACCTCTTCTCAAATGACATGGATCAGGCAATGTTTATGGAGGGGCGAGGTCACAGCTGTGAGGCAGAGCACTTGGTTTCCGTTCTGATCCCAAGGTTTCCAGTCCTCAGTGATTTCCAGGTAACAGGAGATGGGAGCCCTGCCAAGATCCTGGAGAGCTGCTGTCAGTATAAGCTTAGTAAGACTGTCAAATGAGTCTGCAGGGTCTGGAATCTTCTGGTAGAACCCCCAGACTGGTGGCACCCAAGTGTTTCCTGTAAGGCTGGTGCTATAAAATCATGCTGTCGTTTCCCCAGCCATCAGGGTCACTGCCTCTGATCAAGTTCCCACCGTCACCCGGACCACCAAAACTCCAGTGATTACATCCAGCTGGTTGGCTCGCTGCAGGCCATGGTTCGGCCATGGTGCAAACAAAAAGTTGGCCTTTGGATGGATCCTGCACGCCTCTCTTTCTTATGATCTGCAACAAGGAGCACCCACCATCACCCAGCTGTCTTAAGCAGCCTGCTCAGGGGGAGAGCTTGGACCAGTTCCTTCCTTGGCTGATAATTCCCGGGATCCTCCAGTGGCCACGAGGAGTAGAATTTAAGGTTGATGTATGTTAAGCAGTAGTGGCACCCCCACCGGTGGTAGTTATTTTTGGCAGAGGGGAATGACAAGTTCCCCTTGAGGGGTTCGGGGAGGCAATGCAAGGTTGCCTCCTCTTGGGCTGATACATGTCCATCTCATTGCTGTTTGCGGTCCCACTTGGGACTGGTACGAAGTAATCTAACCGCACATCCATTGTGGGACGAGTGGGTTTAAGCGGGATGAGAGATTCCCTTCCCTGGCCTCAGGAATCTGCTTGTCACACCTCTTGTTCCGAGACGAGTGGCCGTGAGGTAAGGCTTGTCACACAATGTGCCATTCTCCATCTAGTGGCAGGAGTGCAAAGTGCCATTCACCAGTACATTCCCTATGGAGTCAGCAACGCAGTGCAGAGAGATTAAAAGACAAATGCCTCAAACTTAGCTCCGTAATGCATTGAAGGCAAGGCTTCGGAGAATCGAAACATCAAAAAATGGAAGGTCGGGGCCAAAAAAAAAAACAAAAAACCAAAAAAAAACCCCAGAGAACAAAGGCATGGAATTTCACATCTCATCACGGAACAAGGATGTGTGGTAACAGTCATGCCAGTATCATCCATCACGCCCGTGCGTACATGGGAACAGGGACAGAACCGGAAGAAGACCACGTGACCACGACTGACATCAACACACAACGAACTTCCTCCCGGGACGAGAATGGACGTGAAGTAACCGTCTTGGTTAATATGGCTTCGAAGAAGAGGTGGCATTCCCAAAATAGATTCCTTATGGCGCTCATGTGTTCCTTCCCCAAACCCATTGCTTTTCTGGGCTGGCAAGCTCTTAATTCTTCTTGCCCGTGGGTTTCATTAGGCAGCCAAGTGCGTCACCCCAGCTACTCGTCATCACCCTTGTCGGCGGCATTTTTTTTGCAGGTCCTCTGGGCCCACAGGCTCTCGCCAGCCCAAGGAACTGTTTAAACTAGATCGGGCTGCAAATGGAAGACGTCGTAAAACCTAATATGAAACCTTAGTCCCAGCTTCAGCTGTTGGCGTGACTCTAACGGGAGCCGAGTGGTATCTTAATTATAGCAAGACCGTCTCCTTCTTATACCGCCCTGTTTCTTCCAGGGTGGAGAATGAGAACATCTGGGCCTCCCAAGGTGGCCCTGGAAATAAGGAGGAGAAGCACAGAGAGGCAACAATTTTTAGTTGTTTGTTTATTGAGAACATTTATATCCTGTCCGATTTAGTGGCATGAACTCCTCTGGGGGTGAGGGCTGACAAGGAAAGGAGAATTAAACCTCAAACCCAACACCACAAAAATCAACATGGAAAATAAAAATAAAAATGAAATCAGAAACAAAAGCGTAGATGATGGTGGGACCAGGTAACTCATGGCAAGAACTAACCTGGGGGGATGATGTCCTTAAAGGCTTTCTTTTAAATGTAGAGTCATAGAATCATAGAGTTGGAAGAGACCTTAAGGGCCATCCAGTCCAACCTCCTGCCATGCGGGAATCCCCATCACAGTACTCCTGACACATGGCCATCCACCCTCTGCTTAAAAACTTCCAAAGAAGGAGACTCCACCACCCTCCGTGGCAGCATATTCCACTCCTGGACAGCTCTAACCATCCTAATGTTCAGATGGAATCTCTTTTCTTGTAGTTCGAAATCATCGTTCCAAGTCCTAGTCTCTGAAACAATGGGAAACAAATCTGTCCCCTCTTTGATATGACATCCTTTCAGAGATTTAAACATGGCTATCATATCCCCTCTCAACCTTCTTTTTTTAAGGCTGAACATTCCCAGCTGCATAAGCCGCTCCTCATAAGACATTGTTTCCAAACGTTTAACTACCTTGGTTGCTCTCCTCCAGACCTGTTCGAGGTTGTCAACATCCTTTTTGAATTGAGGTGCACAGAACTGGGAGACAGTACTCCAGGTGGGGTCTGACCAGAGCAGAATAGAGTGGTGCTATATCTTCCCTTGATCTAGACCAGTGGTTCTCAACCTGTGAGTCCCCAGATGTTCCTGGACTGCAACTCCCAGAAGTCTTCATCACTAGCTGAGCTGGCCAGGATTTCTGGGAGTTGCAGTCCAGGAACATCTGGAGACCCACAGGCTGAGAGAACCACTGGTCTGCTTCCATTGATGCAACCAAGAATCGCATTGGCTTTCTTGCTCACCACGTCACACTGCTCACTCATGTTCAATTTGTGGTCCTCCCCGACTCCCACATCCCTTTCACAGGTCCTTTTCTCCAGCCTCGGGTCTCCCATCCTATATCTGAGCAATTCAATTTTTCTGCCTAGATGCAGGAGCCTACATTTCTCTCTCCAACGGGAGCCCATTTCACAGCCAAAACGGCCCAGTCTGTAGTAGAGGTCTTCTTTGCCTCTCTCGGTGTGGCATCCCATAACAGGAAGACCTGCATGGATTGGGTGGCACGGGCTGCAGTGCTGTCGGAATGATCCTTTAGAAAGTAGCAGGGTACTAAACCAATAAGGGCTTGGTAGGTTAAAACCCAAATCAGGGTTGATGACCACATGTCCTAGGAGCTACTGTTTGCTTTCAAAGCAGGCAGTGTTACTGCCAGTGGAGCATCGTCTTTGACACAGCACTTCCCAGTAATACGCTGGGGAGATTTGTTTATGGCTGGTGTTCTTTGGTACGTATATAAGGGCAAAGGGCCTACCCTCCCTCCCTCTTCCATCTGACTGTTCAGAATCCAGTGAGTAGCTCCCCAATCCCTAAGATTCCAGGGCAAAAGTCCTAAGGATAGGCTTTTGTGACGACACGGACGTTGGGCAATCAGGATTGTCACGTCATTGTCTTCCAACTGGGTTTGCAATCCTAGCTCTTGGTGTACATAAGACCAAGCTCCTGTGTTAATTGATATGCATTCAGATCACCCATTTTGCTCTGGAAAATAGCTCAAGGGATGTTATTTAATGCCACATTGGGAACAGAAGCACCTAACTGGACCTGTCTGTTTCAATATGGATGTGAGGTTGTGGGAACCCAGATCACAGGCCCAAATCAGTGGTGTTGTGTTGCCAAAGCATCAGGACCTTTTGATGGGGTCAGAACCATCCGAAATCATCTCCCTTCATCAGGCTGTCTTTTCCTGCTGTGAGCATATCCAGAATCTGTTCAGTAACTGGGGAAGAAGTAGGTTCCCCCCCTCCCCCAACAGTCGTAGTTGGTTGAAGGTTGTTCCTATGGTAGTGCAAAAGCATTTGAGGATACTTTTGCTTTGAATGGGTAATTAAGAGCCATTCACTTTACAAATGATCTATTCTTCCAGTTCCATACAGGGCAATCCAGCTGCTTGTCTTTTTGGACTCTCTTTTTGAGGCTTAAGGACCAGCTAGGATGACAGCCATGAGGAACAGCTGTGCACTCAAATTCACCATGACACCACAGGCCTAGACGCTGATATTTAGATTACATTTAGGTTAGGTTTCTTACATGGAAAGACAATACTTACTTTCTCTGGGTAACAGAACTTGCTCCTCTAGGGTTTATGGAATTATTTTTACTTACAGTACTTCTCCTGTGATCTTTTTGAAGAAAACACACATTCCTACATTAATGCTTGTATGGTTGCATTGTCCGCCTATCGTGGTAGAATGCAATTTTTAAGACAGCCATTCCAATTTAGAGCGTGTTTGTGGAAGACAGGACTTCCCCAAAACTTAAACCTCTATATTGTGAGTTCTTTGCCATTTTGACCTATCCTATAATTCATCCTCGTTTTATTAGTCCAGTGGGGCATTCAAACACAAGATAGTGCATCCATTGTGTACCCCATATATTACTGAGAGGGTATCCAACTTTATGAGCAGAGTTGCTTAGCAAGTTGACACTGCATTAACTACGCTAGATAAATTAGATGGTTTATTTGGCTTTATTTGCCCCTTCCATTTTGTAATGTTCTGCAGTTTAACCCGCAATATTCCATGATGGTGGTGAAAAACGATAATGCTGAGAGTGTTCTTTATTTCACCAGGAACTGGAGAAACCTGATGCTATACCACTGTGGTAGCACATGGACTAATAAACTGTACATAGTTCGGGTATTTTCATGCACTTGATGATCTGCCAGGTGTCACCACACATTTGAATGTGGCTGATCCTCAATGAGAATCACTATAAAATGGACGACAGACAAACCGGACTCCTGGGAATGTAGTTTTATTTCCAGAGGATCCTTTCCTAATACCTTGTGCACAAGGGGTGCCTGAACACAGGGACAACTTCCTGTATGGAATGTCCAGTCTTAAATATTCTTCAGCGTACAGAAAAAGATAAAGAACAAACTCAGGATTGGTTACATTTTGCCGCAGTGGAAAGCATGTGACTTCATTACATATATGTTCATTTTCTGTAACACAACCAAACTTAAAGATCAGTGATACTTTCCCATCTGCATTAGCAAGATTAAAAGGTCATTAATTTCGCAATGTATTGTTCTCTCTGTGTTAACAGTGAGTTTCAAAAGCTGGATACAAAGGTGCAAACAAGATATTTTAAGAACTGAGATGTCCTAGCATGCGGTTTGACATTTGCTATACACTTTTTGTGGTTTGGACACATCCTGTTGCCATTCGCTTTAGAAGCCCATGTCTGCAGAGGTGGGGGTGCTTTGCAGAAACACAGAGATGATGCTTTCAGGACATAGTTTACAGAAATGATGGTTTTAGGATATCTATATGAAGCAGAGGGTAGAATGAAGAATTGAAGATAAACTCAACACTTGAACCTTACTCTCACACAGGATAATTCTCCACTGGGTTTCTGCTACACATTTTCACTAGGATTCTGACTGGTTTGTCTTTGAACATCCAAGTTGCATGGGACATACTGATGAGGTTCAAGACGGAGACACTAAGGATGAGGAAAACAAGAAAGGCTGATGACCAACAACGTAGGAGGCAGAAATGGTTAGAAGGGGCATTTTCACCAGTTATGTAAAAGAGAGGGTAAGCAGAACAAGGAGGATTAATACATTAAGGTGTTGGTGTTGGTTAAGGCCACCACTGATTAAATTCCAGTCTGGGAATCCTGCCTTGGAGGGTTTGTATGCTATGTGCTGTCAAGTCAGATCCAACAAGTAAGTGAAATATTGTATTTAAGAAGAGGGTTTACAAGTTACTGTATAATATTTGAAACTTTTGTTTTGTTGGGGGCGCTTGTTTTTGTATTTTTGAGGGGTGGGTGGGAGGGAACTGTATGCTTTTTTGCAAGTTACGAAACTTAAGTTTTAATTACATTTGTTTGTAATTACATTACCTCTAATTATATACAGGAGTATGTTATCTTTTAGGGTTTGTTTGTTTTTTTAAAAAAAATCTGATTGCCCGTAGAACTGCTGCTTCTCAGTGACATGTGAAAATCAACTGGTGTCATCATCATCATCATCCTCTAAGTACTGGAAGGGTTCCCATGGATCATCAAGCCCACTTCTGGTCAAGAAGACGTAGCAGGGACTGTGCAGGCGGAGGTCTAAACCACTGAGCTATCCAGCAGTCCATTCATCTATGTGCTGTATTCTCCCCCTTTCTCCCTAACTGTACCCCAGCTGATTTCTCCCTAGTTTGTCTATATCGCAAAAACGGTCTAGCCTAAAGCAATGAATCAATGTTGTTTCTGGAAAGACCCTCCTTTACGCTGGCCTGTAATTGATGGGACATAGATTGCACACTGACCGTAACTTTGACAATTGCATGCACCATATTTCCAGATTTGGTTCATCGGGTCATGCAGTGGGGTGGATTAGCTGGTTCTGAAATCCCTTGCGAGGTGTAAGACGATCCGCTCTTGTTCCTTAAGGATCTCCCCTCCCGAGTCATTTCTCAGCCTTTGCTCTGTGCTCTATCTCCCTCTCCTCGTTTAATATCCTGCCTGGAATAATTTTAAAAAAGGCCTTCCCATGCAGTCTTAATCATGTCACGGCTTAGGACATGGCAGGGTTTTAATCAGCCGAAGGTGTTGCATGAATATTAACGTGTGTGTTCCGTCTAAACCCTGTGGAAATGGCATGGAAGAAGGCCAGCAGTTCCTTGGAGGCAGAGATCATGTCTAGACTCTAGGCCTTCCCTTGTACCTCCTGCCCTGCAAAGGATCCCCGTGAGGTTCAGCGGTGGTGGCGTCAACTCTTCTGGAGGGAGCTTTGCATTTTTATGGGGTGTAGTCTAGGGGAAAGAAGGAGAAGAAGAAAAGAACTCCCTGCGGAGTTTGGTCTGAACTTTTGACCACTCCAGGAAGCTGATGGGAGGGGCGAGAAATACGTGATTGCGTTGTCAGATTCCAAGTTGGTTTCTCCGAAGAGGCAGGAAAAGGGAGATGCAGCTGCCATTTTGCCCTGCCACACAGGGCCGGAGCTAGGTGTTTTTGCGCCCTAGGCAAGGGACGGGCGGGCAGGGCGGGGCGGCGGAGGACGGGGGGCAGCGGGCACAGAGGGGCGGGCGGAGATGGGGGCGGCAGGCGGATGGTGACGGGCGGCGGGGGGACGGATGGCAGTGGCCAGCGGCAGGGGGTCAGCAGGCTGGGCAGCGCCCCCTCTCCATTTTGGCGCCCTACGCAACTGCCTAGTTCACCTTAATGGATGCGCCGGCCCTGCTGCCACGCTTTCTCTCGTCATGCCATGCTGTCTGGCTATTTACGTACTCCTGGTTCATATTTCAGGAGCACCTTTCACAGAGTCTAAAAGATGGAGAGACTACCAGTCCCCTAATCCCTTGCATCTCTCATGGAACTTCGCTCCACCATGGCATTGCCTTCCGGTTGAGAGGGAATTAATGGTGGTTCAAGAGGACTCTTGAGGCCCACCAGTGAGTAACGAAACCTTCTCTATGGGGCTTGGATCTATTCAATGTAGCTCCCAGAATTCTGACATAGAAGAATGCCAGGGAGATTGGCCAGCACCAATTAGCTGCAGCAAACTTCCATAAACACGAATAATATGCTGGTCATTATTGATTTTTGAAGAGGACAACACAGACCTTACCCAACTGGACACATGTGCCAATTTGTTTTCTCTTGCCATGTTATGTCATGTCACAAAGCTGAGATCTAAGGTCCAAAGCAAGCAAGCAACCATCAATATGAAGATGTGCATACATGAACACCTGTACAGTAGTGTAAGTAATAATAATAATCCCAAAAGACCTGGATCAACATCTGTAAACCCTCGGCATTGACAAGATTAACATTGGTCAACTACAAATGGTGACGTTATGAGGAACAGCATATGTTCTACAAAGATATCTCCAGTCGTCCTAAGCTCTTGGAAAGAGCTCGATCGTTGGAGAAGGCCAACTCCAGCTTAACACCTGGCAGCTGTGTTCACCAAATAATAATAATAATAATAATAATAATAATAATAATAATAATAATAATAATAATAATAATAATAATAAGAAAGAAGAAGAAGAAGAAGAAGAAGAAGAAGAAGAAGAAGAAGAAGAAGAAGAAGAAATCAGCATCTTGAGGTCAATATGAGTCTCCTGCTTGGTGTTGAGAGCTGCAGCAATTGAATATGTTGTTACACCCAATTAATCTTGTTACACCCAGTTCTGACTTCTGTACCATCCAGTGACTTCTTGAAAAAACAACAACCCCAAAACCATCCACTGGGTCACTGTCATGGTCTGTGTAAGGATGACTGGCTGTTTAATGTGTCTTTAAATGGGCTCATTGATAAAGAATGAACAATTATGCACCACCATGTACTGCCTAGATGCCCTAAGCACATCCGATCTCGCCTGATTTTGGAAGCTAAGCAGGGTTGGCCCTGGTTAGTACCTGGATGGGAGACCACCAGGGAATACCAGGTGCTGTAGGCGCCTGGAGTAGGAACTGGCAAGCCACTCCAGTATTCCTGCCAAGAAAACTCCATGGACATGGTGTCATGAAGAGTCGGTCACGACTGTAACGACACAACACATACATGTCGGAAGCCAGCTGTGTGTTTAGTGGGACTTCCTTCCCGGTTCTGTGAGTCGGAGTTTAGCAATCTTTATTAAAAACTTGGAAGCAAAATGAAGACAGCAAGAGAACATTTTTTTGGGGGTAGAGATGAGGGTGGGGGTGTGGAGCCAGAAAAATCCCATAGGGGAACAGAGTGTAAGTGAGGCTGAATAGAGAGTATCAGATATCCAGATCCGGCTGACTCCATCCTCCGGAATTACGTTTGAACGGACTCTTTCATTGTGTTCATCAGTCTTGTATGCTTGTAGTTTTCTTGCTTTACATCTGTTTAGTTTCACGGTGGGCCTGCGCCCACGGTTAGAGCAAACACCCCACCCCACCTCCTAGCATTCTCGTGCAAACAAAGGAGTGTAAGAAAACGAGCCTTTATTTTACACATGGAAGGTTTGGAATAGGCATTTGGGTGTTTGTCTTGGAAGACGTACAATACAATGCTGGGCAAATATTACATTGTGTCTTCCTCCTCCTCCTCTACCCCCTCTCCCCACCCCCCAGGAGAGGGACCATTCCCTGGAATGGAGCACCCCTATGAAAAATCAATTGATAGAAAGTGAGATGGTACTGGAGGAAGTACATGTTTGGAAACATTAGATAAGCCAAAATAGTATGGTGACAAAGTCGGAGGGCATATTCCAGAGATCATGGGTGTTTTTGTACCATCAACAGTTCACAGCCAAGACACCAGCAAGTCAAGAAACATGCCATGTTTCAACCTGGGGTGGCCCCGATGACTCACCCTCATCTACTGTACCTTCCCTACTTGATCCCTGGTCCCGTCTCTTCCTTCTAAAGCAGTGGTTCTGATCAGAAAATTGCAGTGAACAGCCAAAGTATAGCTTGTGGGCGTGATCTTTTCCCTCCTCGACTACCTTTTTTCCATTCCTTTGGGAAAAGGAATAAAGGTTTAATTAGGCACGTCTTACGGGTGTAGCTGAAAGGGTGGTAAAACGGTCCGTCATTCTTGGTATCTTTAGGGGTGCAAAGCAGGCTCTAAACACAAGGTGGCACTAATTAAGATGAAATCTTTTAATCTCAGCCCAATCCACTCCTGACATGTTACTCTCTCTGGCTACCAAACTCCCGGGACTAATAAACTCTGGGATGCTCAAGGTGGTGTTGTGGATAGAGTGATGGACTTGGGCTTTAGAGCCCTGGGTTCGAATCCTCACTTTAGTGATGGAAGTTCATTGGAAGTGTGGGACTGTTCAAGGTTCCAATACCTCAGTAAAGTGATGCATCTAGCTGCAGAGGCAGAGGTTGGGGGGGACATTGGAAGAAATGTCCCCCGTACAAATGGAAGTGTAAGCTCAAACAGAGTGCACCAAGGGGTCCTTTTAACGTGACCCACGTCCCTCCAGATGCGTTCGTCTCGTTGTGCCCTAAAACCAACTTGCGCAAAACTTCGTCTATTCGCTCACGAATTTGGCGTGATTCGCAATTCGCTATGCGAAGGGCACGTTTTTGCGTGATGGTGACTCACTTTTCACAAACTGGTTTTTTTCCGATGCATTCTTATCCCAGCCTCTCTAGCCCAAATGCCCCCCCCAAAAGGTGATGATCTGGCATCCTTCCACTCATTGGACGGGTGTCAAAGGTTGTTCGCGCTGCGTTGACTGAGCTTTAATTTCTACCCATTAGGCTGTATCTCTTTGGTGTTCCTCCTCTTGTACACTGATTTACGGTGTGTCTCACCGTGTAGCCCTGGGCTGCACCCCGCAAGTGTTCTCAGGCGACAGGCTTGTGTCTGTTCTAAGCATGCTTCTGCAAATCCGCTGATTGCTCCTGTCTTTCCTTTGCCGCACGGCACTGATTTCCCCGACAACTTAATTTGCAAACGGGAATGGCATGTTAAGGTACTAATTTGTGCGTACATGCATGGATCGTTTTTCAGGGCTTGGATCTATAATTCTCTCTCTCCTCCCCCCCAACCCCCTTTTGCACCTGCTTTTGGGGAAACGAAAGGGAGAGTTTTTGTGCCAAGTCAGCGAAAGGGGCTAATTTCTTTTTGGTTCCTGCTTGCCTCATGTACAAAAGCTCTCAGATGGGAAGCCAAAATGGCTGACACGCCATCACAGAGTTTGTAATTCTCTCCCCCCCCCCCTTTGGCGAGGTCTTCTGCCAATGCTCTGAGCATGTTGGAAGCTTCTTGAGCAATGAATGAACGCCAAAGATGAACACGTCCCCTTCAACTGCAGTGTCACAAGTAATTTTGATCCAAGTTTGCAGAATCAGCTTTTAGCTTCAGGATCCAGCCCATGTTGGAACCAAAAAGAACCTTGACATTCCCATGTGTTGAATGAAAGCCAGATATTACCTCAGAGAGGTGGTTTAGACGGTAGGGTCATGGTGCTTGAAAACTCAACCTCCACAGCAATTTTAAAAAAACTAGGCTCCCTCACATTCCCCCAAACATGCGCCGGTCACTGGAGACTACCACTTCAAAAGATTTGGCTATCTATTCAGGATATGATTGAGACGTACAAAATTATGCAGGGCACGAGTAAAGTGAATAGAAGGATGCTCTTCTCGCTCTCACAAAATACCAGAATTAGGGGACATCCGCTCAAATTGAGGGTTGGGAGAGTGAGAACAGACAAAAAAATTTTTTTTACCTCAGTGTGTTGTTAGTCTGTGGAACTCCATGCCACAGGAGGTGGTGATGGCAACTGGCCTGGATGCCTTCAAAAGGGGATGGGACAGATTCCTGGAGGAGAAGTCCATCGCGGGTTACAAACCATGATGGAGATGTGTCATCTCCAGGCTTAAAACCGGGGTACTTCAAGGGCCAAATGAAGGGGAGTGGTATCAGGAGACAGATATCTAGTCTCGTGTGCTCCCTGATGCATCTGGTGGGGCCATTGTGAAGCTGGATTAGATGGGCCTTTGGCCTGATCCAGCATGGCTCTTCTTATATTCTTATGATCCAAAATGCAGATGGGAGGAACAGATTCATAAAACTCAGGAATTCTTAGGATCATAGAATCGTGAAGTCAGAAGGGACCTATAAGGTCATCATGTTCGACCCCCGCCTCCATGCAGGGATACAAATCAAAGGAGATCTGCCAGGTAGTTGTGTTCTCCTGAATGCGAGATCGGATCTGCCTTTGTATCTATTCTTTTGCCTTCTTTCTCCTTTGCCTTTCCTCACACACTGGTCCCTCACACAGAAAGGCGAGGCTGGGAGCTCAGCAGCCAGAGAACCCTGGTGGGTCCTTGGTCTTCCATTTTGCCTATGGAGGCAGACAGGAGGGAGCAGGTTACGGGGAGCTCCAACCTGGGATGCCCACTTTGTCATGGATGGACCAGCTGTCTGGGGTGCAACTGTGCAACTTCCACAGCCTTGGGGGTGTCACAGAGTTGCAAGCACAAGAGATGGCCAGCAGAGCTGAGTGGCGTCCGTTCTTCTGGAGCCCAGCGGCTGGTATTGTCTCTGAACTGGAATTTCCTGTAAACCATGCCCTCACGGCAATAAAAATGAAACAGCCAGGAAGCAGCTGTGGACATTACAAAATACACACTCCTCTCCTCTCCCATAGCTGGGCATTTTCCTTCACATCCATTTTTCACTTCCCCTCATCTCTTGCCGTCCCCCCACCCCGGCCCTTGGCTCAATCCTGTCCAAACAACACCGTGTTGGCCAACTTCCTGCATCCTTGGGGTGGGGGGTGGGGGCAAGAGCAATGGGCCCCATAGAGAAACAAGGGCTCGGTCCAACTACGCTCCATATTGTCTGCGGATAAGAGAATGGGGATTATAAACTGAAAGGCGAAAAGTGGTTGAACATTTTATCAGCTGTAGAATAAACAGATAGAGGGGAAACCAATCTCAGCTCTCCCAAAACTTTTTATGATGGCTCGATAACATTATAAACTTGTTTCCTGCAATTGAAATAAGAAGAAGGGGGGGAGGAGAAGGAACTCCATGTTCAGAACATTGTAAACTTGTGGCATAAGAGAGAGGGGGCAGTTTATTAAGTAAAGACTATTGAACCAATGCAGAATATTTATTGAATATAGACTGGGGGCAGTTCATGGGCTGGATAGGGTCACCCAGAATTTTGTGGGGTGGGGAGGCTGCTCCACTCATGTACACACACATGGCACACTATGAACTTTCAAAGAAAAGATGGGAGACCCCGATCTTGGAAAAAACACACAGACACACAGACACAGACACAGACACAGACACACACACACACACACACACACACACACACACACACACACACACACACAATGGGACTACAGCTGCCTGAATTTTCCAGGCAGCATGCCACTAGCCATGCTGGTTGCCAAGGTCTGCCCATTGTTGTCCAAAAAAAAAAGGTGCCTTTTCCATACACTGCAATCCTCGGCATGCCTATCACGACATGAGCACCACTGAACACGGGTCTCGAATCAAGCTGTTCCAGGGCACCCTTCCAGAAGAAGAAGAGAACCACCCCTGTGGGTTCTCTACCTCGAAAACCTTGGGAAGGGTTGCCCCAGGTCAGAATGGACTTGATGCCACATGATGATGATGATGACGACGACGACGACGACGACAACGACAACAACAACAACAACAACAACAACGATGATGATGACGACGACGATGATGACGACAACGACAATGACAACGATGATGATGATGATGATGACGACGACGACGACGACGACGAAGACGACGATGACGACGACGACGACGACGACAACAACAACAACAACAACAACAACAACAACAACAACAACGATGAAGATTACTGTTTATTCGTCAGGTGAAATGATGGAGCAGTAGTCCACCAAATTCCCAGCCAACTTTGGAGGCACTCTGAAAGAACCAACGAACTGGAAGCCCCCCAGGCAGGCAACTTTTTTACAGGGTACAAGTACAATTCCACAAAAACGTGCAAGCTTTCGAGTTCCACAGAGGTCTTTGTTAGGCGAAATGGTCTTGAAAACCGAGGTAGGGAGGAAAAGGGTGAGGGGGGGGGGGAATAGAGAATTATGGAATTTTAAGCTTCCTGGAAAATCCGTCCTTGGAGGCAGTCCTTTGTTGGAGATGCGTTTCCAGTGGTTCCCATTTACTCTGCCCTGGAGAGGTAGACATCCGTCTCTCTCTTTCCCTCATATATGAATGTATGACGGGGAAAAGGGAGTTGTGTCCCAGTGCTTCCGTCTATGTTGCTCCCTAGTGGCAATTAGAGATGGGCACAAATCGAAAAAATGGCATTTCGGTTTTTCATTTTTCGTTGAAGGGTCCTTTTTGGTTCATTTTTGTTTTTCGTGAATTTTTGAAAAAAAAATCATTTTTGTTTATTCATTTTTCGTTTTTCATTTTTACCTGCTTTTTGCGCGATTTTTAAAGCATTTCCATGTGCAGGCGTCCCCCAACGCCCCAGACCAGAGGGAAAAACACTAAAAAAATGATGCTGGCAGAGACACAGTATAGACTAGGTACGCAGGGAGGCTGCAAAGGCAGCGGCGGGCATTGCCCAGGGTGCAAGGTGAGTGCACTGTGGGGCAGGGGAGGGTACTCACCGAGAGGTACGCACGCATGCACACAGGGAGGCTGCAGGACTGAAGCTAGAGAGAAATCTCTTCTTTCTCTCCCCTAAGAGCCAGGCTGCAAACATCTCTCCTTGGGGAGAGGGCAGATGCCCCATGACATCAAGATCAAGGAACCCTTCATCTCCCAGATGTTGCAGATCTCTGCACCCAGATGACCCTCCCAGAATGCCCAGGGGTGAGGCAGGATAGGGTGCCTAACATCTGGAGGACCGAGATCTGTGCAGTAGGCTGAATATTTGGCTACCGCCTCGGGCTTTGCGTAGAGGCCTTGTAAACACTTTTGGTCCTGTTTCCCATACGCAGTTCCTGCTTGCCGTCAGCGTGTATACATTTGTGTGAGAGCAATGGAGAGAGAGAGGGGGGTGGATGAGTTGGTGGGTGGGAAGTGGGTCTAGTTCAATAATTGAGTCAACCCTCAGGGTAAAGCCAAGTAGGTTAAAGCTTGGCCCATAATCTGTTCTCCCATGGCTTCCCTGCTTTCTTTTCTTGCTGTTCCCACCGCTGCAACCAAATATTGACCCAGCCTGTTTGCCAAAACTAGAAAAACCAGCGGGCGAATAAATACGGAATGAGACGCGAGGGCTTCTCCAAGTTGACCGTTCACTTCTGCAATGCCATTTCGTGTTAACTGTTTCTACAGCTTTGATGCCCCGAAGGAAGGACTGGATCAGCTTATGGTGTGACTTAACGGGGTGGAACAGCCACCCAACCGCAATGGAGGAGGCAGGCACGGGAGCCGGTTCTACTGAAGGTCATCTGGGTTTGAAGGAAAAACTGAGAGGGATTGGTGGAGGGGAATGGCTTCAAGTCCCCCAGATTAGCCCGCCCACGTTTACTCATCAACTGGCACTTACCGTCTCGTTCAGAGACGTTCGTTGTAGAAAGAGTAAAAATGACACCATGACTTACCGTTCTGGACGGAACAAACAGCAAATTAACAAAACACGGCTGCCTGCAGCAACGGGCCTCTACAGACTTGATGACCGACTACAGAGGGGGTTCTGAGGCGAGAGGCATGGCTCTCTTTGAAATTCAGAAGTAGGGAAGGAATGGTTGGCTACTATTGGATACACTGATAGTTCCACAGCCTGGAGAGGTCCTTCCCAGTCAAACATACTAGAGGCCGTATGCGAGATTGCAGTAACTCCAACATTGGCCACCCCTCCCAATGGGAGGGATGCTGTATCCATTTGAAGTAAAGCATCCCCCAACACTTTTGCCACAAACCCCTACTGTTGGCCACTTTGGAGTTTGCTCAACCTCAAACATCTTTACATGATTCATTTGACAGCTGCAGGTACTGCTGCTTATAGTGCATTTCTACATATGCTACGCAGATGTTTGTCCAGCTTGTGGCTTTCTAGGCATTGACGGATGTCTACTCCCATAATTCCTAACCTCCCGCTGTGCCTCTCAGACTGATGGGTTGTGTAGTTGAACCTCTTATAGAAATCTGCATTTTCCCCAGCCTGACCTAATTCATCAGGTATCCCTGTACACCTGACAGTATTAATAAATCATAGCCTAGAATGTGCCTGGAAATAAGATTCTCAGGTGTGGTAAGTAATCAAAGAATAAGGTGCTATTACATTTATGGGTCATTCTATTTTTGAAAAGATATGAACCGCCCCCCCAGGAAGTTGTGTTGTAGCAAAGAATGGCAAACAGCCTTGCAAAGCCTAAAAATAGGCCAACATTTTTGAGCGGGCTATTGTATTGTATTGTATTGTACTGTAGGAGCCTCATGGCACAGTGGTTAAATGCCTGTACTACAGGTAAAACTGTGCTCACGACCTGGGGTTTAATCCCAGGTAGCCGGCTCATGGTTGACTCAGCCTTCCATCCTTCAGAGGTCGGTAAAATGAGTACCCAGCTTGCTGGGGGGGGCAATGTGTAGCCTGCATGCTGTAATTAAAAAACTGTAAAGTGCCCAGAGACTACTTGAAGTGGTATGGGGCGGTATATAAGCAGAACACTTTGTATTGTATTGTATTGTATTGTATTGTATTGTATTGTATTGTATTGTGTTGCATTGCATTGCATTACATTGCATTTAGTGTATTGTGCTGTACTGCACTGTGTTGTGTTGTGTTGTGTTGTACTGTACTGTATTGTATTGTGTTGTAATGCATTGCATTGCATTGTGTTGTGTTGCAATGTAATGTATTGTGTTGTGTTGCATGGTATTTCTGCAACGTGGGCTACAGTCCAAGAACTATCATGCTTATCTGCAATGTCCCATAAAGTCTTAGTTCCCTCTGTCCAAAAGCTCTCAGGATGACACAGGAGGAAAAGGGAGACAGCATTCAAACTATTCAATGGGAAACGAGAGACAGGGGACATCATTTGAGATCTGGATTCAAAGCTGAGCAGTCTAGTGGTTTTACATCCATTGCTCACCACCAGAATTTCAAATAGGGGGGTGGGGGGTTTCAGCCAGGCCAATATCTGCCAATGAGTCATAACATCCACCCCCCTACCCCACCCAGGACTGAGCTATTGGTCGGTTGGTTTCCATACCAACCCCCTCCAGGCAGTCTTTTCTGTTGAATGCAAGGCACCGACAGGTGCTCCACAGCTCCTGGTGGCTGTGGGGAATATTGCGTCCCCATGAGAAATTGTTGTGGGTATTCCCGCAAAGCCCTGGTTTTTCACACTGCTGTACATCTGGTCTAAGCAAGGCACGAAGGGATGAAGCCAGACTCAAAGAAGTTCAAAATGTTAGGCTAGGGCTTAAGCAGGATTAGAACCTAAGATTTACTAAGATTAAGCCAGATAAGAAAAGGGGGAAAACCCTGGGCTTTTCCAAGCTCACTCCCTTCATTGGTCTAACTCGAGCGTCCTCTTCTTTTGGGGGTCTGAGTGGAAGCCATCGGAAGGAGTTGCAACCAGGTTCGTCTCTTTGATCAAACCAAGGAAAACTGGCTACAGTGTGTAACGTTTGCTTAGGAGGCTTGTGTCGCGATCTCTGTGCCACTCATACCAAGCTCGAATGGCCTCAGTCACTGAATTATGTCTAGAAATGGACACGAACCATTGGTTCGTCTGTTCCTGATGGTTCGTGTTGGGGTCCGAACCGGCATTTGGTGATTCCCAGCCCCGCCTCCTCCAATGGACGGCCACTCAGAATCAATGTCCACTTTTTAGAACAAAGACAATCAAATGCACTCAAGACAGTAAGCAAGATGGGGTTTTGCTTTTTTTTTGGGGGGGTAATGATTTATGCTGTGGTGGCAAACCTTTGGCACTCCAGATGTTTTGGACCACACCTCCCAGAATATCCGAGCCTAGATTGCCAGTGACTAAGGACTGTGGGAGTTGTGATCCAAAACATCTGGAGGGCCAAAGGTTTGCCTCTGCTGATTTATCCCAAGCAAAACATATGTAAAATGAAAGTTCTTGGTTTTTGGGGTGCCACAGGTCAACATAGCTACCTCCCTGATTATTTTGTATATGATCTGATATGTATTAGTAAACATATGGTCTGATTCCATTGGTTTCATTTGCAGATGGTAATTCAAATGGCAAAAATCCCTGCAGCTAATTGCAATCCATTGAAGGTGTTGTTGCTTGCCTTTGTAATCACAGGCCAAACCAAGCGGCCGGTGCCCTGTGTGGAATACAATCCTCAACTTCTTAACGAGTGGAAATGGGGTGCAGCAATTTACTCTGCACAACTTATGCTGGCATATGCCGTATAAGGACATGTAACGAGATTCTGAGAGGCTCAGGGTGGAATTTTTTAATTGCAAGATAATAGGAACATTTTTCAAAGATCCATTAGTCAATTAACTCTTGGCAGTAATAAGAGCCCCGCAGCATCTATCTAAAAGCTGCTGGGTAGCTCAGTGGTGTAGGGCTCTCTTCAGGGCCAAAGCTTGGGTGTTCAATTCCCCACTGAATCTTCTTGAGAAGGTTTGCAGTCCATGATCCACAAGGTCCCTTCCAGCTTTGTTCTTCTATTATCATTATTAATTTCTGAACAGAAGCTGAGCAGGGCTGCGGGAAATGAGTTTCTCATAGATTTTTCTTCTTCTTTGTCATCTTCCTTCTCTTCCTCCACTGGGAACGAGAGAGCACCTTTCTTTGTGAATATTTTGGATGTCTGATTGCAGGTTTGAATCAGCAATCAAGAAATGTGATTCCTGGCTCAGAGACCAGTTTTGCAAGTCAAGCCTTTTCTTGACTTTAATATGCCAGGGAGACTTCAGAACATGTCATAGATGGGGGGTGGGGGTGGGGGAGAAGACAGAAGGGGAATGAGGGACAGGAGAGACATAAAGGAGTCACCTACAAACTCCTGCTCTGAGAAAATATGTCAAACCTCCCCAACACCTCAAGAAAAGAAGACACAGATCTGTAGCAAATGTACACAAGCTGTTCATATGAAGCCATGGAAATATGAGAAAGGCTAAAACATTTGGGGTTCTTTAGTCTGGAAAAAAGGCACCTGAGGGGGGATAAGATTGAGACGTGCAAAATAATGCAGGGCATGAGTCAAATAGATAGAGGGATGCACTTCTCCCTCTCACAAAATACCAGAACTAGGGGACATCCACTCAAACTGAGGGCTGGGAGAGTAAGAACAGACAAAATATTTTTTTTACTCAGTGTGTTATTAGTCTGTGGAACTCCCTGTCTCACTCGCTCCCGGACACATTTGGTGGGGCCACTGTGAGATAGAGGAAGTTGGACTAGATGGGCCTTTGGCCTGATCCAGCATGGCTCTTTTTATATTCTTATGTTCTTGTATGTGTGTGTGGGAGAGATTTGGTCATTAAAAGAGGGAGGCAATGTAGAGGGACAGACAGGGACCTGTGACACCAGGAGGTGGCTTCAAGGGTACAATCAGAAGACAGGAAAGGCACATGTCAGTGGTGAATTCTGGCTACCGCATTCTTTTTGTTTTTTCATGCCAGTTACTGTATATTAATCCAAGTGCTCTTGGTGGCACATCCAACCTCATCCTCCTGTATTCCTGTGCAGGAAATCCAATGTGGTGTAGCTGATAGAGCTATGGACTACGAGTCTGAGGATCAGGGTTTGAATCCCTGCTCAGCCCTGGAAGCTTGCTGGGGGGAGTGAAGCTAGTAAAAACCACTTTTTGTCGTTGTCCCATTGTTCAGTCTTCCACGTTGATGTGCTCTGGCCTGTAATGATGTGAAGAGAGAAGAGGGGAAGGGGGGTCATATATCACTTGGAAGTGAAACCAGCCAGAACTCATTCATAGCTTCCTTTTCTGCTCTTCTCTGGGTGGAGGAAAAAAAGAAACAAGCCTGTGAAATTAATATTCATAAACACCACCCCCCTCAATGCAACTGTTTTTCTGGGTTTTGGCCAAGACCGGCTTTCACAATGCCCCAATGAAGAAGCTTGGGTCATCATAGCCGCAGCTTGGAGTTCTGATGGTTCCAGAAGAGAAACAAAGATTGGTGTGGAGTTAACAGATACATGGGTTTTCCTTTGTCTCCCTTCCTTCACCTCCCCCCAGACACCCCCCTAAGGCAGTGAGTGATGGAAGAACATTTGTGATCAGGGCCCCCCTTGTGTTGTTTGGAATAGTGAGCCAGAAAGACCGTTAGCCTTGATTAATCAAGTCAAATTCCCCCTTGATGAAGCCCCAGCCAACTCAAGGTAACTGGAATCCTTGTTTTCCACCTGGTTGGGTAATTAATTTAATTCTACAGCAATGCAGATGCTTGGCATCTAGAAGTGGTCCTTAATTGCCCATAAAACCCTTTTCCTTGTGTGCCTATGGTTTGGTCTTAGAAAAACAAGGGGAAATGATGATTGGTCCATTAGCAGCAAGACACTACTTGACTGGTGGGAATATTGTGATAATCAACTTGGATCTGTTAAACATATCTCTCCAGAACCACGGATAGAGTCTTAATTAATTTAACAAAGGCAGGTTGTCAACAGCTCATTTTCCTCATTCGGAATGTTTGAAGAGGTGCACATTTCTTTTCGTTCTTCAGGGGTGCTTAAAACATTCATTTTGTGCCTGTTTTATTATGAACGGACTTGCTCCGAGTCTCTCAAGAGCGGGCTGAGAAATGGAACGGTTGGATTTTGAATTTCCTGTCGTAACGCATGCCTCATCTTAGAAAAGAGAAAATCAAAAGGCCTTTTCAAAGGGTGCGTTTTATGTGAAGATATTTTTCGCAACATGTGTCATAGTGAAGGAAAAATTGAAATATATTTGCGATATAAAGCAAAAAAGCAAAGGTTTCTGCTAATATACCACCCCAAAGTGCTTAAAGCACTCTCCGGGCAGTTTACAATTTAATTATGCAGGCTACACATTGCGCCCACCAGCAAGCCGGGGACTCATTTTACTGACCTCGGAAGGATGGAAGTCTGAGTAAACCTCGAGCCTGCTGTCTGGGATTGAACCCCAGGTTGTGAGCACAGTTAAGGCTGCAGTACAGCAGTTTAACCACTGCAGCATGAGGCTCTTAAGAGATACTCTGTGTGTGTGTGTGTGTGTGTGTGTGTGTGTGTGTGTACACAGACGAAATCAGATGTATTAATGAACCCTTGAGAAAAATGACATCATGCAGAAATAATGATACATGCATTGATGTCTACTTTTCTTGGCCCAGTTTTCAAATAGGTGGGCTAGCAAAATGCCCTCAATTATTTTTCTCTCAATTCCCAAGAAAAACATCTGAGGTCAAGTTAGGTTTTTTTGTGTGTGTGCTACAGCTGAAGGCCAAGGCTTCATTTGAGCCACGTTCATCGGAACTAAGGGCCTGTGAAAAGCCATGAGTCTTAATATCCCTTTTTGCCAATCTCACCCATTTCAAACAAAGTTTGCTGCCTTCAAAGCTCGTATACCACTTGAGCCCCAAGAACAGTGACTAGTCAGCAGAGGAGGGAGATGGCGTCACCTCACTGTCTCTCCAGTATCTATTCCCAATTCTGAATTCTGCCACTTCACAGGCATTGACCAATCCATCCCGATTAGTCTGCTGCTTTTGCATCTCCTCCTGCGCTCGGTGTGAGCAGCCATTTTCAGCAAGAGGGACAATAGTTATGCGAAAAAGGTACATATATTGGGCAGTGTAAATCTATGTACACCAAGGTGCCCGTGGTGGTGGTGGTGGTAAGGTTGTGGTTACGATACAGCTGCCCCCGTCCATGTATGGCACACAGGAAAGGGGTAGTTTTAGTACAGTATTTATGCTCCGTTTCAGTTTTTGTAAATAAAACAGCTACAAAAAAATGCTATGAATCACCAGTGAGCGTTCTCCCAAAGGAACTTATGCCGGCTAATGTCGGAATTCCTCCTGGCCTGATGGGTCATCGATCATACAAGAGTAGTTTAACTGTCATGGCTTCCCTCACCCTCTTTTCCAAATCCTGGAAGCGATAGTTTACCTCAGGTGCTAAGAATTCCGTAATAGATTGAAGATTTCTTTTCTAACACAATTTCTAGGAGAGCTACTGTGTCGCTCCGAAAGGTGGACGCCGTTGCGTGGGATATTTTAAACACACGTTCCAGTTAATTTATGTGGCCTGGCACTCCGAAAACCCAAATAAAACTGGCTCACACTTCCATCCACACATGATTAATGAGGGGGCACTCCATCATACACGGCAGACCGTGCCCGAGTGTGGGACAAAAATATACAGATTATGGGAGAAATTGGGAATTAAGAAAACATCTGTTAACCCAAGCTAGACGCACATTGTACACCACAGTTGGGTCATAAATCAGGACACGTTACCATTCTCTTTAGTTTGGGTTTCTTTCTTTCTTTCTTTCTTTCTTTCTTTCTTTCTTTCTTTCTTTCTTTCTTTCTTTCTTTCTTTCTTTCTTTCTTTCTTTCTTTCTTTCTTTCTATGTTCGCAGGTATTTGGATGACTCAGCCTACTGGGGTGTCCACTTGTAGACTAACCTTGGAGAGAAACACCCAGGGATCTGGAGCAGGTATTCAAATTAATCCCAAATCTGAGTCTTTGATACAAAGTCCCAAAACCCAAATTTAAACCCATCTTAAAAACAACATTTTACCCCTCGGAAAAAAGGGGAGGGGTGGGTGGTTTCAGTGTAGTTTGTGTGTAGAGGTCTGATCCTTGTAACCTAGCCACTTTTGGTTCCATCTGCCAGGCCTACAGATAGAAGCATTTGAGGGATGTAAGTTAAGGCTGTTGCGCTTGTATTTTTTCGGTTGCTCTAGAGCAGTGGTTCTCAACCTGTGGGTCCCAAGATGTTCCTGGACTACAACTCCCAAAAATACTGGAGAGCTCAGCTAGTGATGAAGACTTCTGGGAGTTGCAGTCCAGGAACATCTGGGGACCCACAGGTTGAGAACCACTGCTCTAGAAGAAGAATATGTAAAGATAAAACAAGCCTAACATATGGGAAGAATGTTGAATTATGGTTCTATTTTCCCTAGGAGGCAGAAAAATCTTCTTCCCGAATGTACACTTGGAGTCCATATACCATCCTAGAAGTAGCACAATTCATTCATTCATTCATTCAAAATTTCTTGGGTAGATTGCTTTCTGCATGTTGGCAAAAAGAAGAAGGAAGGAAGGAAGGAAGGAAGGAAGGACAAAATATAATGACACCTTAAGAGATTAAAGCTTTGTCTTTGAGCTTTTCTGGATTAAATTTCATATCTTCGTACACATCCTTCTTGTGTTTGAGAAAACTGAGTTTGATCCCCAAGAGCTCTCACAGAAGCAAATCTGTGTAGATTAATCTACATGCACTGCATCTTACTGTCTCTACAATTCACACAAAGATACTGGTAGCCTCGTGGTGCAGCGGTTTTGCTCATGGCCCTGGGTTCAATCCCAGGCAGCAGGCTCAAGGTTGACTCAGCCTTCCATCCTTCCGAGGTCAGTAAAATGAGTACCCAGCTTGCTGGGGTGGAGGGGCAATGTGTAGCCTGCATAATTAATTTGTATACCACCCAGAGAGTGCTTTAAGCGCCATAGGGCAGTATATAAGCAGCACACTTGCTTTTTTGCTTTTTGGTAAGCAAAAAGCCTAAAATGTTCCATTTACTCACAGTTCTTCATAGATCAAAAAACAAACAAGCCATATTTTGTAGGAAAAATTACTGACTTCTGAAATGAACAGCTTCATGGCTAAGTCACAACATGACTGACAAAACATTGGCTCTAACTGGTAGTTTAATTAACAAGTTGGGAATTATACAAATCGAGCCCGCAGCCCTACTTGAATTTACTGATTCATTTCTGAGTCCAGGTGAGTAAGTGAACTTGGCAACAGAGATAATTGCATGTATATCATACTGTACAATATATGTATTTGAGCCAGGGAGGGTGTTCAGGAAAAAAGACCAGCTTATTAATATTTTTTTAACAAAAAACACAGATAATTCTCACACAGACTGAGCCATATCTCCATGATTAAGAGGAGATCATGGATTAATAATTGAACCTCAGGGCTTTCCCCCTCCTTTTAGAAGAGGGAAACAAATATGATAAGCTATAAGGAAAAATAAAGAATCAGAATCAGAATCAGAATCAGAATCAGAATCAGAATCCTTTTATTGGCCAAGTGTGGTTGGATACATACGGGATTTGTTTTGGTAAAAAATGCTCTCCATATATAAGAAGGAAATATAAGAATCATATATTCAACAATAAAAGCACAGTACAACAACACAATATAACCTATTATTAAAAAGGGAAGAAAAAAAGAAAAATAATAATTATTCAACAGTTTGATAGCACTTGGAAAGAAACTATCTTTATATCTAATTGTCCTAGTATGCAATGCCCTAAAACGTCACCCCGAGGGTAACAATTGAAACAAATTATGTCCAGGATGTGTGGAATCCGTATATATCTTCATCGCCCCCCTTTTAGCTCGTGGGGTATACAAGTCCACAATAGATGGCAAATTAGTAGCAATAATTTTTTCCGCAGTTCCAATTATCCATTGAAGTCTATATCTGCCCTGCTTAGTCACAGAACTAAACCAGACAGTTATAGAGGAACAGATGATAGATTCAATAAAGCTAGGAAAAGCTGTTTAATGACTGCTGGGTTTGAGGAAAAGACCAACCCACTCAGTCTGGCAGGATGGGATGAGTTCAGATCATTGTTCCAATGGTCACCTGTCTACTGGAGAACAATACAAAAGGTGCTTCACAGCAGTAAAAAGAAAAATATGTATGTACATAAAACGCCACTTGTCACGGATGCTGATGTCATTTCCTGCGGAGTGGTCCTATAGTGAGATAACAGGAAAGACTCTCACAAAGTCCATTTCCCATGACCCAGGAGAGAAAATAAGTGAGCCTGGAATCCGTTGGAGACACCTCTGCTTCCCGGCACGGATTTCCCTCACAACCCCTGTGACTGACACCTGGCGCATATGCAGGAAGGAGTTATTCACAACAATATCTAAGCTTCCCCCCTGCTTAGAGAGATGTTTGGCCATTAGAAAGCCTCCTAAAATAATAAACAAGGCACACATTCACGTCCCGTAAGGCTTCCGATCGCTTCAGGCGCCTGAGGGAGACAGGAACGGGTTCTGTGGACGATGGAACAAATAAGACTGCAGCCTAAAGAACAGGCCAGGCCTTCTAGAAAATCAGGACCACTGCGTCACCTCTAAGATGATAGATAGTGGCCCATGAACGTTTACCCCATAATACAGGCATGTCCAAACTTCGGCTCTCCAGATGTTTTGGACCACAACTCCTACAGTCCTTTGCCATTGGAAATACAGGCTTGGAATTCTGGGATTTGTGGTCCAAAACATCAGGAGGACCGAAGTTTGGACATGTCTGCCATAATACATTTATTAGGGCCCGATCCATCTTTTTGCCCAACAAGGGGTCAAACCAGACATCACAGTGAATGCTTATTCTCTTTAACTCCCCTGTTTCCCCACCTACGTGAGCCACAGCCACCAGCCTTCCTGTTGAGGCCAGTCACAAAACGGTGCACGCTAAATGTGAAATACGCAGTGGAGGGCAATCACGCACGACGCAAACAACGGTTTCCCACTGCTGAAGGGAGTGTCTGCTTTGTAGACTCCTTGAGTGCTTCCTCTCATTTGACACGTGCACCCCACTAAAATGATAGATGAATAAAAATGAATTAAGACTTGTTAGGCAACACAGTCACTGAATTCCATCGATTTTGGGTCATTTTCTGCAGTTAGGAATAAAATTAGCCCACTGTTTTAAAAGTGCTGCAGGATTATTTGTCTTTGTTGTGGAAGATTTAAGACAGCTAGCCTTTACTAAATAAATACTTTTAGCTGGGTGGCATAAATGAAAAAGAAGGACATGTGGATGTTGGGTAGTTCATAATCTAAATATATCAGTGAATTGGACTGCATTCCTGTTTGGACTGTCAGCAAACATCATACCACATAACTCTTACTGGAGCTTGGAAACAACTAGTTACAAGCAAGGCAATTACCGATAACTAGTTCCTTTTGTACGAAGCAATGTGACTAGTTAGAATATGTCTGTGAAGATTCTCAGTCATCCAGGTGAGTTTATCTGGAAGTTGAGTCATGGCAACTGGACCTCTTTTTCTTGAGAGATAGAAACATTTCGCTGCTCATCCAAACATTCAGACTGATGGAGCTGTTTGGATGAGCAGCGAAATGTTTCTATCTCTCAAGAAAAAGAAGTCCAGTGGCCATGACTCAACTTCCAGACTAGTTACCATGTTACTTTTAGGTATAATGACTATCAACTAATTTGCTGAATTGTAACTAGTGGCACCTTGTAACTTTCAAGGTTGCTTGCAAAGGGCATTTGAAGGCATTTTCCAATTTATCTTGACACTATTTTTTTAATATTTTCTATCCAAAACGTACTTTTTTGTCTTTCACATTGTCAGGAGTATTTCCAAGATGTAGTATCAGTCTTGGCCACTAAGAGGAACCAGAAATTATTTCCCCTCAATTTTTCTGGCTTGCTCCTAATGTCACAGCAACTTGTTACCAATGCCCACTGCAACACATTACTTGTGCGATCAAAGTAATGACTGTGATAATGGCAGCCAAGAAGGAATGTGTAATGAAACAAGTTCCTTTTACAATGCAATATTCCAAGCTCGGCCTTTTGACACAGGAAAGATCTGGTATAACCATTTTTAAGTATATGCGAGATTCGACATTTCGCAAGTAGCCCTAATCCCCCTTTAGTAAAATCTTCCATTGAGATGTTGAGAGTAGCTACTTTTGTACAAATCACAGTATCGGCTTTTCTCTCCCTCACCCTCAAAAGAAGAAATGCCAGCATTTCTGAGAGTTGATCGTGGCTTGGCCCTCTGAGCGCTCAGCTTCGCCCACGTAGGGGTCATGAAATTGTCCTCAGGTTGGGAATCGGATACACATTGATATGATTTCATGGTGAGGCATCCTAATGGAAGATAAAAGAGACATAGGTTAAGGCGGTTAAGTTAGTGCTTTTCCTGTTGCTTGAGAAGAGGAGGATGTAGAGATAATCCAGGTCTAACATACGGGAAGGATGTTGAATTATCATTTTATTTTCCCCTGGAGTCAATACAAGTATGGTGGTTTCTTTCTAAGATATACACTAGGAATCCATATTAGGACAGACTAGAAGGGAGATGATTTGTGCGATTTGTTTATTTGTTAGTAATTAAACAAATACAAATAGGGGAAAAAAGGATGTATTCTCAAAGGCTTTCACGGCCGGGATCTGATAGCTGTTGTGAGTTTTTTGGGGGCTATTTGGTCATGTTCTGGAAGTTTTTCTTCCTGACGTTTCGCCAGACTCTGTGGCCGGCATCTTCAGAGGGCAAGGAGCTCAGGGAACTAGGCATTTCTCTCTGTGCTTTGGGGTAGAGAGTGAGATTGTGAGGTTTTAAAGGTGTGGGAAAGAGGATGCTCGTCCTATGCAGAACAATAGGTGTTAGTCATTGTATTGTGGTGGAGGGATTAAGAAGTTTCAATGTAATCAGGGGTAGCGATGCTCCTAATATGTAAGATCCTAATATTAGGATTGTTGCTACCCCTGATTACATTGTGTGTGTGTGTGTGTGTGTGTGTGTGTGTGTGTTTTGGTGAGATCTAGTCCTTTTCCAAACCCTAAATGTGAGGCAAGAGGAAGGGAGAGATGATGATGAAATGAACAGAGAATTGTAGAATCATAGATGTCTGGTGAGAGAGAGACAGAGAGAGAGAGAGAGAGAGAGAGAGAGAGAGAGATGAACTTCATCAGCACTGGTTGAGCAGACTTTTTTTTTAACAAGCTGAGCTTGGCCAAGGCTGTTGAAGCATTTGCGATGCACACTTATTTCTCCCAGTGTGTTGCATCAAATTCCATAATGCACAGAAAATCCACTCTAAGCTCTTTGCACCGGGCACTTCTTTGGAATCCAGCTGCAGCTGTCCCAACCCTAATCTCCTTTGTTTGGACACCATGTATGCACAGCTGGCCGGCTGGTTGCACCTGCATGCCACAAAACGACCTCCTTCTCTTAGAAGCCCACCGGGTAGTCTCTAGGGCTGCCGGAGGGATTCCTATTGAGAAATCATTTCCCAGAAAAAAATACAAAAGGGAGATGGAGGAAGAGGAGGAAGAGGAATCTGAGAGATATGCAGGCTAGCAAAATTAAAAACTTAAGAGCAGCCTTGCTGGAACAGGCCGCAGCCCAGCCCGTCCAGCATTCTGTCTCACACAGCGGCTCTCCATTGGCTTCAGGGTATTCCCAAGCAGATGTCCTCACCTGCTCATGATTCCCTGCAAATGGCATTGAGAGATATCCTGCCCCATTGTTTAGAAACTTGTGAGAAAACTCATTTCCTATTTCTTACCGCACTTGAAAAATACCAAATCTCAACTAATTCGGCCTGTTGCAATTCTCTGGGCCCCTGCCCTGTGTGATCAAGGTGTTCCTGACTTACACGTCTTCTGTCAATCAGTGACCTCTAAAAGGCACTGTTATTAAGACCACTGCATGGATCTTGCAGCCAAAAACACATGGTGTCCTTCACGGAGTCAAACAATATCACGTTTGGGACTCTTCTTTCCATGCTACCTTCACATTCTCCCTGTGTTCTGTGTGTTTCAAAAAGCTTAAGCTGTTTAGTGCTACTTATGTTGTGTATGTCTAGTGCTACTTATGTTGTAGATAAGGTTCAAGGTCCTGGTTTTGGTTTACAAAACCCTCCACGGCTTGGGACCTGAATACCTGTCGGAGCGTATCTTCCAAAGATCAACTGAGGCCCGGCCCACTAGAATGTCGCAGGCGCTCTTACTCTGAGTGGCTACACCTAGGGAGGCGCAGAAATCTATCACCCGTAACCACGCCTTCTCGGTGGCTGGCCCCTCGCTTTGGAACCATCTCTCAAGTGAGTTGCGCCTTGCACAGTCCCTGCCCGCCTTCAAAAAAGTGTTAAAAACCTTGCTTTTTAGGGAGGCATTTGGCGGCCTCGTTTAGGGTTTTTTTTTCCTTCTCCGTCTTGCTGATGATTTTTCGACTCCTCGGTTGAGTTGTTTTATTTTATACTATATTTTATGACTTATTTTTCGTTTTTTATTTTCTCTTCAGTTGATGTATTGTTTCCTTTGGGCCTGTCTTGCCCTCTTTGTTCACTGCCCGGAGTTCCTTCGGGAAGACGGGTGGTATAAAAATGAACGAACAAACAAACAAACAAACAAACAAACAATATAATGCTTTATTGTTTGGTTTTAACGGCTTGCAGATTACTGAGAATATTGCTTTGGTGCTAGTAGGGGGATATATAAATTAATGAAATAAATGAGCAACAAATAAATAAATTCACTTCTCAGGATACATCCAAGTAGAAAGAACTTGCCACTTTGATTGTTTGTTTATTACTTTCCTTTATTTCAGGACTCATTACAGTCCCAGAGTAATTTTGTTTCTGCTTGTGATGTTATTTTTGAAATGTAACACTCATTACACCCAGAGTAACTTTGTTTCAACTTGTGATGTTATTTTTGCAATCTAACACAGTCATATTCACATTATTACACCATAAAGTAACAGAGTTACAGGCAACTGCTACCCATAACTCCTTCCTTACAAACTCTTAAGCAAACAATATATGTCTTCAATCAAAGTCCTGTATGCAGCTGTCCCTCACTCTTTATAGCACGGTTTATGCATACGAACAGGTAAGAATTGCACATCCCTTTTTAAATGCATGTTTTACATTCATATAACACTTTTCATAATAAATGGCCAAGCACTTTAGAAATTAAAAATACATAGGCACTGGCAGCAAGATAATGCTCTGATTATACCATTAAACTCTAAAAATAATATCAAATTGGCCTGAAATAAGACAAAACAAAACACACACACACACACACCTACCCCTCTTTCTGGCTCTTTTAAAAAAAAAAATTAATTGACTAAAATTTTTAATTCTTGTCATGAGTGTGATGGAAAGACTGTGAGGATGAAAGTGGTCTAAACATGGAAAAGACCCTCCCCCAAAAAAAAACTTTATGCGCATTAGTTCTCAATGTTCTGGATTCAAATGTATCCTCGCTGCCAGAGAGGCGGTATAAAAATCCAACAAATAATTCTTCGTTTCTTATTTTTGTCTCATTGATGTATTGTTCCCTTTGGGTTTGTTTGCCCTCTTTGTTCACTGCCCGGATTTCCTTCGGGAAGATGGGCGGTATAAAAATGAATGAATGAATAAATAAAATAAAATAAAATAAAATAAAATAAATGTAAGATGTCCCTCAATTCCCTGTTCTCAATACTTGAACGTGTCTTAATAGTACTGGACTGTCTATTATCCCTCATTCTGTAAGCCGCCTTGGGTCCTTTTTCCAAGGAGAAAGACGGGGTAAAAATACTCTAAAAATAAATAAAATAAAATAAAACAAATCTTTACATGTCTACCCATGTTTGGGGCAGTAAGTTGGGGTTTGGAGGGGTGGGTTGTACGTGCTTAAAAGCTATGTGACACACAAGACCTCGGAGTGAGTTCCACCGTGTGACTAGATGAGACGCTTGCATTTCGGACACAGGAAATGCTGATGCTGGTTTTTGTTGGTTCATCTTCCATGTTTTTGGCTTGTAGAAGAATTTATGAAAATCAGCAAGGCTAACTCACGTAGGGTTGGCCAGCGAACTTTCCAGATAGCCAGTATGTGGGAACAGGATGGCGAAGTATATCAGCCATTGTTTTTGCTTACCACAGGTCCAAAGTCTCCTGCTTGAAGCTTTCATTCCAGTTAAACCCAAATGCCAATTACCTCTAGATTTCAGCTCTTTAATTCATCTTTTTAATCATTTAAAAGAACTTTTACCCTGACTTTCTTCTTAAAAAGGACCCAAGGCAGCTTAAATCAGGCCGTATTGAAAGCTAACAACAGTGAGTATATAAATACCAAAAAGGATCCCACAAATAACATACTTTAAAAAAACCATAATCAACACCAAAACATATTCAAAGCAGTAAGGCTCCCACAAAGTAGAAAGTAGACATTTTTTATGCCCACCGTGCAGTTCCCCTTCATCCGCTATCGCCCAGTAAAGACAGAAAACAGAGTCGTCTTTAAGGTAATTAAAGAGAAATTCAAGAACATTAGCCTTCCAGGTAATTAGTGGGGTTGGGGGAAATTCACTTGTGGTGTAAAATCACAGCACCCAAGGGAACTGGGTTCACAGCTCTATTTGCTTAACTTACCTTGGCTGCATAGATGGTCAGCCTTTTTTTTAAAGACATCATTAGGGCAATATATACAAGATATGGGTCTTTATATATATATATATTGGTTTACAAGGCCTATAAAATCACAAGCATCAGCCCACCAGCAGGAAAGCAGGCCTGTAATACGCTTAATTTTGTTTTAATAGATGTAAGGGATTTGGGTGGTAACAGAGAGTGTGTGTTTGAGGAATAGTCACCAGTAAACCCCAAAAGGAGGATCTTTAAAGGGAAAATGGGCAAAGAGAAAAAGGAAGAGATGGCTCTTTCTTTCTTTTTCTTTTCTTTTCTTTCTTTCTTTCTTTCTTTCTTTCTTTCTTTCTTTCTTTCTTTCTTTCTTTCTTTCTTTCTTTCTTTCTTTCTTTCTTTCTTTCTTTCTTTCTTTCTTTCTTTCTTTTCCTTCCTTCCTTCCTTCCTTCCTTCCTTCCTCCTTCCTTCCTTCCTTCCTTCCTCTCCCTCTCTCTCTCTCCTGAGCCCAGGTTATGCTCAGAATGAACCTGTCATCTCTTGAAACCCAGTGTGATAAATGAAACAAAAATCATTCTTTGCTCCCCGCGGTGTCTGTTTCATTCCTTCCAACCATCTTGATTTGTGCAGCCAAATGGACATTCTCTGGATTGCCGGCACATGTCCCATGACACTGAGATGGCCTGGGTGGCGGGGGGGGGGGCAATTGTGCCCCTCTGCTAAGAGACCGCCTGCTGGTTTCGGACCTCTTCGGTAGACTCCATAAATCCTCGCCCCGATGTGCCAACTTCTCTGCAACATTTTTAAGATGCTCGCCAGGGCAGACGTTGATAAATGATTCCCCTGTCCCCACTCCTGGCTAATTTTGGATTTGCAGTGTTTACAAACAGCTGTTATAACACCCCCCAGGACCCAACGGCAAAACAGGGCGAAAGGAGAAGCTGATTTGCCTTGTAACAAAAGGCTCAGATCTTACCGGGAGTTGGTCCAGGACGGTTCCCAAAGCTTGGCCGAGTCCTCACTCCAAAACAGAGCCTTGCTGCGGACGTGGTCGGCCTGAGGATGCTAAGAATGTGTGCCTTTGAGCAGCTGTCTCGCTTATCGCACTTGGGTTAAATGGGGGGCCTCTTTAATCTGAATGCTAGCATCAGGTGGGCGCTCAGGCAGAGACCGTATGGCGGCGATGGTAGCAGCAACCTTTTATCAATCAGATGCTATTTTGATATGTCCCCTAAGGCCAGCTGAGGAGGCATGAGATTTTCCGTCCGCAGGGAAATTCTGAGAATCAGGCTTTATCTCTGTAACTTGAAATAGCACCAATGTAAATGAAAGCCGGCTTGCTCTCTGGGTATGGAAACTGAAGCTAGACTGAAATGACTGCAGCAAGGAATGATTGACACCAGCTTGCTCCTTCCTTCCTTCCTTCCTTCCTTCCTTCCTTCCTTCCTTCCTTCCTTCCTTATTAATCAGTCCTGCAACAACAGATAATCTCAGTGGTATATCATCAACAGCACTGTACTTGAACACTCCAAAACATTCTAAAACAGTATAAAATATACACATATGAACTTGGGGGTGGGGGAGGACAGAATAGGAGGGTGTGCCATTAAACATTGATGGCTATTTGCTTGCATTTCCCTTATTACCTATTTAGTGGTCATTCCAATCTCTAAAATTATACATTTCCAATGTTGGACTTCAGAATCTTACATATTTTAGCTAGTGGTTTTAGCTGCATTTTAATGTGGCTTTTTGCCAGCTATCAAAAGAAAAGGTGAGATATAAATTGAATACACACGTAGAGCGAGACACACATACATAAATAAATACAAAAGACTTCTGAACAAAATTTACAGAGCGTAGACCAGAGTTATTCCCCAGGCATCTGGATCCATCCCTACTGGGCAACATGGCAACATGACATTAGTAAAAGCAGATCAGTGTCCTTGTTAAGATTCAGCCCCCAAACCTTTTAATTGCTTAGCAATGCCTCTTTCATGGCACGCTCCATAACTGGCCAGCTTTCCACAGGCACAGTGAGGAATTGAACCCCAAACCTCTGGTTCTGCAGAGCTATCCACTGAGATATCTAGCCATTAGAAATGGGCACCTTTTGAAAAATGACATGCCCTTTTGTCATTTCGCAAGCTTACAAAATGTTATGAAACTAAATGAAAAATCTCTGTTTCCCTTTGAAAATGAAACGTTCAGTTACTCTGTGAAATGGCAAGCTACCCACCAAATCTGGTGCCTCTAGGAACCAGAGGAACCATTTTATAGCATTACAAATGTTTTGGTATTGTTTTGTTTTGTTATGAACTTTTTTTTATAAAACTTCATTTAATAATGAAATGAAATGAAACACCAGTAGAAAGAAAATGAAACAAAACAAGACTCTATTTTTCCATTTCGTGTCCATCCCTACTAGCAATAATAACCATGGCGGGGTGTTACACACTTGGCTGTGGTCCCATTGGTGTAGGACAGGGGTCCTCAAAGTTTTCAAACAGTGGGCCGGTTCACCACCCTCCAGACACCACTGGGGGCCGGACCACAGTGGGTGGGGGGGCAGGGGACTTTGCCGTAGCCCTCCTACTTTGAATGCCCCACTAGCCAGCATGCTGATCATCTAGGCGGTAGTTGGGGGGAGTGGGAGAAGTGACATAGCCCACTACTTTGAACTGCTTCAGCAATAGAAGCAGCTGCGGAGGCTGGCTTGCTCGCAAAGTAGGGGGTAGGTGGGAGGGTTGCAATTGGTCCCGGGGGCCGGATTCAGGACCTTGGAGGGCTGCATCCGGCCCTGGGGCCTTAGGTTGAGGACCCCTGGTGTAGGATATAGTACTAGTAATAAGTACTACTCATATATATTTTTCATTTAGCTAGAGCAGTGCTTCGAACCTCATGTCCCCAAATGTCGTTAGACTCAAACTCCCAGAAGTCTTCACCACTAGCTGGACTGGCCAGGATTTCTGGGAGCTTTAGTCCAGGAACATCTGGGTTGGGACCAATGGGCTAGGCCGGTGGCGGTGAACCTTTGGCACTCTAGATGCTTTGAATCACAACTCCCACGATCCTTTGCCATTGGCAATACAGGCTTGGAATTCTGGGATTTGTGGTCCAAAACATCTGGAGTGCTGAAGGTTTGCCATCATTGGCCTAGACCATCACCAGCAGAAGCTTTCTGTTGGCCCTGAAACCTTGCCAGCACTGCATCCAGTTGACTGGCTACCATTTTCTTTTAACAGAACAAGCAAAACATAGGTGGAAGAGCCACCTCAGATCGGCAAATGCAGAGGAAAGGGGGCATTTCTAAAGAAACAATATTAAGCATGGTCTCCTTGTAAAAATTAATCACCCCCAAATTAACCTTAAAAGGGTGCCGGTGGCAGCCCTTAACTGTGTGATTGTAGTTCTGGTGAATTTGGCTTGTTTTGTTTTGTTTTGTTTTTTAACGGAGTGAGAGGGAAATGAATGCAAGACCTTGTTAGGAGCTCCAGAGAAAGAGGTCGCAGAAATAGTGTTTATTGGATTTCGTTGAGAAAAATATGACAGGGTTTTTCCTTCAGTGCCCAAGCCCCAGAAGCGTGTTTAATGATGGGAAGCGAAACCAAATCAGATGTTTTTCCTATGGAAGGTCTTTCTTTGCTTTCCACCCCCCTCCTTTAATGGCTGTATAGCGTCTCGGCCTGGAGCAAGCTTCATTAAGGCTGTTAACATCTCTGCGCCTCTGTCTTTCTGCCCCTCTGTCTCTGTTTGGGTGGCCCGAAGTAGCTTGTCCCTACGGGTTCATTACAGGTGGTAAGCAGACAGGCCTGGAGCCTGATTCGTACCACAAGCGTCCTGAGAGAAATGTGCTTCCCTGACCAAAAAAGCACATTCTTATATTCTTAAAAAACATTCCAGCCCTGTCTGGGTGTTCCTCTCCACGCATTCCTCTATGTGAGATTATTATTCTAGAGAATTTATAAAGTCATTCATTTCTCGGGGAGTGTACAGACACGGGTTTTGCTTGAACGGCAAAGGCGGGCGCAGAAAAAAGGGGGGGGTTGGGAAACCATCGAGCCATGTGGGCCTATAAAAACACAACAGTAGATAAATCAGCAGGGAGAATTTACACTTCGGTCCTTTCTGATTGTTTTTGCACGCCACGGCTCAGAAGCCGAGCCCAGAGTGTAAAATAAATAACCTCGTGGCACGGCTTAGTGAGCCTGCAAGGAACAGGGAGAGCCCCAGATATATTTACAAGCTGTGCTTGCCAGAGTTTTTAAGAAGGAAAAAAAAGAAGGGGAAAAAACCAGCAAAAAATAAAGCCAAGGAGGGTTGGAGAAGCCAGAGGGCTGTGTTTTCTAGGCAGTTCGTTATTTTGCCATACATCAGAATTTTATTACCGGGCTGTCACTGCTGATGTTTTGAGCCAGGGTGACAGAGGACTTGTAAATTTCTGAAAGCTCAAAATTCACACCCCTCCTGCCCTCACACCGCCTCTTTTCATCACCTGAACCCTTCTCTTCCAGAGAGCTCTCTGTCACAGTCACGTTCAATACGGCTATTTGTCAGGAGGACAGAGCGGCCATGTTGAGTGGGGCCTAGGATGATGCTGGTGAACACTGGTAGCCGTTCATATGGAGGGGATTGGGATTCCCATTATACTCAGCTAGCACAGAGCAAGCACAGGACAGTCGTCGTCGTCATCATAATCATCATCATCATAATCAATCATCAATCATCAATCATCATCATCATCATCATCGACGTCGTCGTCATCGTCGCCGTCGTCATTGTTAAAACACACACAACACATCCAGTTCTTTTAAAAAGTTCATGTAACAAGGCATATGTTGATACTGTCTCGGACAAACCCATGCCATTTGAGCCAAAACCAGTCTTGCAAGTACTTAGGCGGTTACTTCACGACCTTCTTTGCTCCGTGACTAGTTTTGCACCGTGACAGCGTTGGTTGAGATCACATGGTTTTGTCCCTGTTTCAGTGTTCCCATGGTTCTGATGACTTGTCTTGTGACAAGTGTTACCTCATGGTCTTGTACCGTGACAAACACTGAATTTGTCTAGCTTCCTTTTTCCTTTGTGTGTGTGTGTGGGGGGGGGGTTGATGTTTTGCTTCTGAAAAGTAAAAATTAAAAAAAAAACGGACACAGTTTTCTGAGAGAAATGAATGTTTTGTTGCGTGACAGTCGTTACTACACAGTATCTTTTCTACACGGTGTCTTCCGCACAACAATCGATTTTGTTCTGGAGAGCAGGATAATGACTGTAAATAAGAAGAGTGATCCTGTTGGTGAAGGGGTGCACTGTTGTTGATGTTTTCTCTTTTTTGTAATTTGTATAATAAAATTTAAAAAAACCTAGCAAAATAATGAAAATGAAAAAAAAGAAAGAAAGCGGGAACAAAGAGTGACAGGGGAAAACCCTACTGCAGCACCAGGTAGAGTACTGTCATGCTTAGCACCCATTCTGGGGGCGTGGTCAAGACAAATTTCAGTAGTTGCCTGATGGTCGTGAAGTAACTTTTTTTGTACCGCTCCTAAGCGCAGCACTAACAGAGACAAAACGGACATGAAGTAACCGCCTTAAATGAAAAGTGATTCATGCTGACTAAACGAACTGGCCATGTATAGTCTTGTGGGGAGGGGAAGACCGAGGGAAGATATGATAGCATTTTTCAAAGACTTGAAGGCTGTCCTACAGAGGAGAGGCTGGATCTGTTCCCGATAAGCTCAGAGCACAAGACAAGCAACAATATGCTGAAGTTACAAGAAGCCAGGTTTTGATTGAATATCATGAAAAACTTCCGAACTGTTAGAACAGTATGACCATGGAGCCAATTCCCACAGGAAATGGCGAGCGCTCCAACACTGGAGGAATTCAAGAAAATTTTAAGCTGTTGCCTGGTAGGTTTCTGGCCCCTCCCAGGAGTGGAACAACAAATGAAGGTTTGTATTGTGCCATCTGAAAAATAAACTTATGGTGCAGCATTCAAGGGATGTTGTTGAAGGTTCTTGCAAACCTGGTTTTCATTTGAATTGACAATCTCTTATCCTGGGGAGAGAGAGGGGGGCCTTGCCATCATCTCTAAGGGGGAAGGTGTTTTTCCCCATTTTGAAGAACTAATAAGGACAACGTCATGTTATTAGACAGATGTCTCTCATCAGTTTTGTTCAGGACCAAGGAGAATATGCTGATCGTCTCCATCATCACCCTGGCAGGTTTTTGGTTAGGTATTTGTTTATTTAACAAGTTTTTTTTTCCTGAACTAGACCTTGGCTTCTAGTGGAAGTAAAACTGCTTAAATAAAACTCCACCCCATCCCATGTGTGCAAATTTGGATCTTCATTTGTTGATGCACTCTGCTCAGAATGAATTATGCCTACAATATGATAAATATCTTCTCTTAATAGGCATGCTCTCGTCAAGAGTTCCAGCCAGCCCCTTTCCAACAGGCAGGACAGGATGAACACAAAATGAAAAATGAAATGTTCCTTCATTGTTTCGTTACATAACAAATGAAACGAAATGAAACGATGAAACAGCATTTCGTTACAGACAAAACAAAACGGTCAATTTTTTTGTTAAAATGAACCATTTCGTTTCCTCTGTAAAACACCGCCACGGGTAAACTTTAAAAAACTGCTGGTGGCCCACGGGCCAGCTGGTCAGCAGGAGATTTTTTTCTAAAAAGCGCCGACCCAGCTTGCAGGCTGACTGGTCAGTGCGAGAAAAACTAACTAACTAAAAATAAATAAATAACCGCGTTGATCAGGTCCGCAGGCCAGCTGGTCGGCGCGAGGGGGGGAAGCAAAATGAAACAAATGAAATATGAAATGATTATTTTTTTAAAAAAATTCATTTCATAATAAACAAGACAAAAAGGGAGGGGGAGAAATGAAGAACAAAACGAAATGAAGAACAAAATGTGCCCATCCCTAGTGCCTCTCTGATACTCAGTCAGGAGTATGGGTGGGTTCTGAATTGCTTTCTTTAACCATATTGGAAGAAATGGGGAATTTTCCAATTGAGAATACAGTACACGTCTTCCTCTCTTGCAATTATCAATAGGAATTCGGTGTTGTGGTTTTTCCATATCTTGGACTACAAATTCTACAGTTCTCCATTTTGGGAGTTCTACTTGACAGATACTTAGGGCCTTTTTACATGACCCCTAAGATCCGCTGGCCACTTATTCGGACCAGAAATCTTAGGGGTTCGTCGCTCTTCCTCTGTCCCCACCCCCTCCGAACTTCCTGGTTGCTGGTTGCGTGAGGGAGGGAGAAAAAGAGAAAGAAAAGCATGCCGCTCACCTCGTTCTGCCTCTCGTCTCTGTAAGGCCATCAAGTCCAACCCCCTCGTCTCTGTAAAAGTAGCTCTTAAAGGGGCGGGAGCCAAAAAGCAGCAAACAGAAGCGAGGAGAGCCCCGCACTCACTATCGTTGCACCGCATCAAAGATTTTTCACCTCCAAAGAGAAGGTACAAGAAAAGTGCGCTGGGTCGCGCTAAAGTGAGCGGGGTCACACTTAATTGTCTACAAACTCCGGAGCTGGTGGGGAAACATTTTTAAGCTCTGGAGCTTGCAGCCATTTGCAGCGGAGCTTAGGGGTCATGTATAAACGCCCTTAGCTGACATCTGCAGGAGAAGTGACCAGGGCTTTGGCCCAAGGCACTGAGATTTGAAATCTCTCTTTTTATGATATCTTTTAAAAACATAAAATGAAATTGTGCAAAGAAAACATCAAACCACACATTTTTAAAAAACTACACAAATTATGTATAACCAGCACCACCACCCCGCTCCACTGCAGATATAAATCCACCACCACCACCACTTCCACCACACACTGTGGAATTCTATACCCCTTCCAAAATTGTGCTGACTCTTGTGAAGGAGCACACTCCTTCATTTATATTTAAATTTAGAAATACAAACCCATTGTTGTTTTAAGAGGCCTTCAATGGGTTGCTTGTGTCTTTGTTATCAATCGGCCTCTCCTGTAAGCTGCATGCTTAGCTTTACAAAGCATTTTCCACTTGGTATATTTTGAACAAATAGGAAAGCCATAAAATAATATAATGTGCTGTCAAGTTCATTCAAATATACGGCAACAATTTTCAGGGTTGTCTAGTTAAAGAATACATTGAAGTGGTTTCCCAGTCCTTTCTTCCAGGGGTGCCCTGGGACTGTGCAGCTTACCCAAGGCCACCCAGGCTGGCTCTACTCACAGGAAGCACAGTGGGGATTTGAATTCTCAACCTCTGGCTCCACAGCTGGGTACCTAAACCAGCTAGCTCTCAATATTTTTATATCCCATATATTTTCCCAAACCCTAGTATTTATTTCTTCCTCAGACAAGATATGGAATCTAGGGTTGAATCCATTGGAGAGTTTCAGGAAAATAGATGGTAACACCTTTTGATCCTATTCTCTCTCTCTCTCTCTCTCTCTCTCTCTCTCTCTCTCTCTCTCTCTCTCTCTCTCTCTCTCTCTCTCTCTCTCTCTCGTATATACAGTTGTCCCCCACCAGTATATCGTGGGTCCGCAGTATATAAAAAAAGCCCCACTGGGGTAAGGAGGAAAGGTCTTCCCGGGCCCGTTGGTGGCCCCAAAAGTGATTCCCCGCAAACCAGAAGTGACTTCCGGTAAACCAGAAGTGACCTCCAGATCACTAGAAAGCACTTTTGTGGCCTCTGAGGGTCCAGAAAGCCCCTTGCAGGCCCGTTTGGGGCAGCACCAGGTCTGGGGTAAGTACAAGAGCCCCCCAAGAGCCCCCCCCCAGTCCTAACTTTGACCCAGCATCTGCATATTGCAGATTTTCAATTATCGTGGGTTAGGTCAGGTCCCTAACCCCCGTGATAGGCAGGGGTTTACTGTACTGTAATAATAATGTCCCATCAAGTGAACTCTGACTAATGTCGACTGTTTTCCGGGTTTCCCAGGTACAGAATATTCAGAAGTGGTTTCCCGTTCCAATCTTCCGGGAGTGCCCTGGGACTGTGCAGCTTACTCAAAACCACCCAGGCTGGATCTTCTCCCAGAGGCCACCGTGGGGAATCAAACTCCCAACCACTGATTCCTCGGCCACATGCTTAAAACCACCAAGCTATCTAGCCAACTTATTTCTTTCTCTGGAAGGCATAATTTTTTGCTTTCTGTTTTTGGGGATCACCGTTTTCTTCTCCCTCCCCCCCCCTCGGGGTGGCCTCACTCCCATGCCTCACAGCAGAGTGGGTGGGGTATGGCACCAGTTGCCCCCCCAGGTGCCACCGCGGCTGGTGCCATTGCTCCGCCAATGAGTCCATCTTCTGTCCAACCAGGATGTGAGACAACGGTGCCGCTTTTATGTGACAGCTGCAGGATGGCAATGCGCTCCCCAGGCTAACTTTGGTGGCTCATCTCTGCCCCTAGAGAGGAGCTGTTTGTTTAAAACAGGAAAACCTCTTCGGAGGAGGGCAAAATATACCCCGTCCAAATCCTTTTCCCTTTTAGAGGTGACCTGATTTGGTCTCTCGCCAAGTTCACCAGATAAAATTATATTTCCCACACACACACACACACACACACACTACCTCTCTCCACAGACATTGTTTCCAACAGACTTCCTCAGTTGTATTTCCCCCCCCCCCACTTCATTGCATGGAAGAACAGAGAGAAAGGAAAGTGGAATTTATTTATTTATATCCCCCCTTTCTTTCTCAGCTTCTCTGCCAACACAAAAAGCCATACGGAAGGCTGTTTTCCCACTTCCGTTCACACAGAAATGCTACAGTGTGTGTGTGTGTGTGTGTGTGTGTGTGTGAGAGAGAGAGAGAGAGAGAGAGAGACAGACAGACAGACAGACAGACAGACAGACAGACAGAGACAGAGACAGAGAGACAGAGAGACAGAGAGAGACAGAGAGACAGAGAGACAGAGAGAGAGAGACTATTTTCTCCAAGAGTACAGCAACCTTGTCTGATTCACGCTGGCCGTGGCTTAGAAGCCATTAGCGTCCCATTAAAGATGGAAATGGAGAAATCATTGTTCATCGAACCATAGAGTTGGCCAAAGAAAGCCAAAAGCTTCTAGCTCTCCACGTTTCACATATCTGATGATTTCTTCGTCTTTGACTCTTTGTAGTTTTAGGAGAGGTCGCTGTGTTCATCTGTGCTTGCGTATCAGGGCAACCCCCCCCCCAAAAGAAAAACTAAAAAAAAATATTCAGCACCAGTTAGGCTCATCTTGAATACTTCTTTCTTGGAGGCTTGCCAGGTGGAGCCGGAAAGAAGGGGAAAATGCGAAGGAGACAGGTAGAGATGGAACCAGAATAGGAAAACACAATGCAGAAGAGAGGACACGGACTGCACATTATAAAAACCACATGACCGCCCCCCCCCCAAATACGCATGAAATTTATATACGCAGAAAACTATGGTAAGACTCACGCGGCCTTAGCTTCTAAAATCATGCATCATCAGGTGTGTCCAGAATAATGGGGTGGATCGCTCTAAACTCTGCCTTTGCTTCCAATATGGAATGAATGGAGGCCCTCTCTAGCTTAGGGCCACGGCGTGAATAATTATCAGGATTTACCGCACCAAATATTAAGGGACGTTTGTGAAACAGTGGCACTGGGCTCCATTTTGCCGGGGGGCCCGCTTTCGTTTTTCTTCTCTGTTAGAGAGCTGCCATTCTCGTTCTCCTTTCCAAACCCAAAGCTGGAGGAAACCTAATGCCAGTCTTAAGAAACAATACTTTTCAAATTAGCGTTTAGTTCCGAAAGCTTAGGGTCCTCAGACACTTGGAGCGTGGGGTTTCAGCTCTCAGCCTCGGGTTGTGCCTTCACTTCAAACTCCGGCCATGGGTTGACCGAGAACGCGGGCCCTCTCGCCATGCTTCCGTGACTTCTCCTGACATCAGATCTCGACCAGCCACTTGCCAGCTGTTGACGAGAACCATGGGCTCCTTCTGTCCCAAAAGAACGCCATGCACAAGGGGGTTTCGTGGGGGCAGGACTGTGTGCCCCCCCCCCGCTTCCACTGGGCCTTCTTGGCTTGTGCCAGGGTCAAAACAGGCAAGGCAAATGGAATGTTCCGTAATCTGCTTGAGCCCTCTTGGCATGACATGGGATTGTAAGAGCACCTGCTTGGGTTTTAAGTTGTCATGTTGAAGAAGAGCCCTTTCTACACACTGCCCGGGGGGACGGGGGGGGGGGGAACGGGACTGAAATTAACCCTCGGGCACCTGTGCTTCCAGTGCGTGTGGACTCGCCATGGAAGAAACGTGAAGATACAAACCCGAAATGACTAGAAATGAAAGAGAGTTTCATTCCGTCCTCCTTGTTATGCGAAATGACGTAAATAGCATTTTCGGGGCGGGGAACAAAGAATCTAAACTCTTTTTCTCATTTAGATGGCTTAATGTCCCCAATTTGTGAATTTCCGTGTGTGTGTGTGTGTGTCTGTCTGTCTGTCTTTCTGTGTGTGTGTGTGTGTGTGTGTGTGTGTGTGTGTCTGTGTCTGTCTGTCTGTCTGTTTCTCTCTCTCTCTCTCTCTCTCTCTCTCTCTGTGGGGGCTGTCTCTCTGTGTGTGCATGTGTCTCTCTCTCTCTCTCTCTCTCTCTCTCTCTGAACATGTGTGCATGTCTCTCTGTGTGTGTCTGTATGTTTCTCTCTCTGTATGTCTCTCTCTGTGTGTGTGTGTGTGTGTGTGTGTGTGTGAGAGAGAGAGAGAGATGTGGTGTGCTAAAGCCGACTTATAGGAAAGAACCTTAAGGTGCATTTCAAGGTAAATGAGATATTCAAGGCATGATTATCACCAATGCTACCATTTCTCCCACCCAGCCAAGCGGTGGCTTTTGTGGCCAAGTGAGAATCAAGCTCAGGTCTCCTCAGTCTTAGCTCATCCCTCTTTCCGCTATACTGCAGTCAGCATCAGAGACTGTGTACACCATTCCATATATTTAAAAAAAAAATGCCTCAGTGAGAGAAGTTTGCACCTAAAATGCATACAATATTAAGAAATGCGTGTACAAAACTGTTAGAGAACATTAGGAAGCTGTATGATGTTTGATAAAAATGACACACACATACACCCAATTGTGACATGTTATACATTTTAAAAAACTGCCTTATTTGTGGGGGTGGGGGAGAGAAATGGTCAGAAGGCACCTTGCAATGGAATAAAGGTAAAACCGACATGGGCTGGAAACATTATTTTGCCTGCTGAAGAGGTAACAAAGAGCCTTCGACCACCTTAAACAAATTTAATATCTGGTCAAAATAAAGCCAGTGTGCACAGCTGTGACTAAAGACAATAAAGGCAGCTGAATTCTGCGTCGGGCGAGACAAGGTACTCTACATCCCGGCCAGTTCATATTCCCATTTGTTTAATCATAGGTTTGTTCCACCTGGTTTTCACATCTATCTAGAAGTTAAAGCAACATTTAAACAAATTATTGCCCTTGCATAGTTTCCCCCTAATACGCATATTATCATCATCATCATCATGCATGATCAAGTCAATTCTGACTCATGGTGGTGACTTTTTAAAAGGGTGCTCTAGGTGGAGAGTGCTCAGAAATGGTTGACCATTCCCTTCCTCCAGGGGGGCGTCCTGGGACTGTGTTGTTTGCCCAAGGTCACCCAGGCTGGATCTTCTCCCTGGATGCACAGTGGGGAATCAAACTCTCAACCTCTAAGGTGCCAAGCTATAGCCAGCTCAATAACTGTGTGTCGTCAAGTCAATTTCTGGTTTCTGGTGACCCTTTCCCAGATTTTCCAGGCTTAGTCAGAAGTGATTTGCTGTTTCCTTTCTTCTTGGGCGTGGGGTGCCCTGGGGCTACACAGCTGACCCAAGGCCACCTAGGCTGGCTCAACTCACAAGAAGTACAATGGAACTCCCAGCCTCTGGTTCAGGAAGCATAGACTTAAACCACTGAGCTTTCCAGCTGCATGCATAATGCTCCCCATATTTGTGCTTGCTTGCCTGCTTTGAACAGAGAACTTGCACCGCAAAAGGGACAAAATCCACATTTGATTGTGAATTTTTAGCAGAATTCACTTACAATCCAGATCGGCTTGAGTCCTCCCCACCAAGTCCTCTATAGCTGTTTTGCCTTGACGTAGGGCATGTAAATGCCAATAGATTCAATGTGCTGACCTTGACCTACAAAGTATTCTATGACCTGTGTCCTAGTTACCTCAAAGATCGAATCTCACAGTATGAACCAACTCAGGTGTTAAGGTCACCAGGAGAGGCCCTTCTCTCCATCCCACCACCCTCACAGGTACGTCTCGTGGGAACCCATGAAAGGGCCTTCTCATCTGCTGCGCCCAGACTTTGGAACTCCCTCCCACTAGAGGCCAAGACTGCCTCATCTCTGTTGTCCTTCTGGAAACAGGCAAAGACTTTTCTCTTCAGGCAAGCTTTCCCTGAATGATGGACTACCATGTGTATTTTATATGAATCTATGGGTTCACATAGACTTTGTGTTTATGACTACTTATATAACCGTGTTGCTTTAATGTAATGTTGTCTCTTAATGCTGTAAGATGTCCCTCAATACCTTGTTCTCAAATACTTGAACGTGTCTTAATTGTACTGGACTGTACTTAATTGTCAGGTCAGGATGGTCAAAGCTATGGTTTTTCCAGTAGTGATGTATGGAAGTGAGAGCTGGACTATAAAGAAGGCTGATCGCCGCAGAATTGATGCTTTTGAGCTGTGGTGCTGGAGGAGAGTCTTGAGAGTCCCCTGGACTGCAAGGAGATCAAACCTATCCATTCTGAAAGAAATCAACCCTGAATGTTCACTGGAAGGACAGATTGTGAAGCTGAGGCTCCAGTACTTTGGCCACCTCATGAGAAGAGAGGACTCCTTGGAAAAGTCCCTGATGTTGGGAAAGATTGAAGACAAAATGAAAAGAGGATGGCAGAGAATGAGATGGTTGGATGGTGTCATCGATGCAACCAAAATGAATTTGACAAAACTCCGGGAGGAGGCAGTGGAGGATAGGAAGGCCTGGCGAGCTCTGGTCCATGGGGTCATGAAGAGTCGGACACGACTGAACGACTGAACAACAAGTACTTAACTGTAATGATAATCCCTCATTACTGTACAATTAAGAACATGTCTTAATTGTACTGGACTGGACTTAATTGTACTGATAATCCCTCATTACTATAAACCGCCTTGAGTCATTTGCCAAGGAGAAAGGTGGGGTAAAAATACTCTAAAATAAATAAAATAAATAATAGATAATTCCACCATAAAAAGCGGGAAGGTAAACAGTGTTCCATTTGAAGAAAGGCATTCAGCCATGCCGGCCACATGGCCACGGACTTGCACAACAATGGCTTTTCAGCTTGAAAATGGAGATGACTAGCACGCATGTGGAACCCTTACCTTTACCTTTATGGTAGGTAGCCTTACTCATGTGACCAAACCTTGCTCTCTTGTGTCCAAGAGAGAAAGCAGGTTGGGGGGGGGGGGGAGGAGAGTAAATGCCATGAAGCAATCCATTGTAGATTCTTCCAGGCAAAATAATGATATTTTCAGATGGTGTTTTGCAAGCGGATACAGGTAAGGGCTGGGCGGACAGAATACTAAAGGAGTCTGGCTTCAAAAGGGGGAAAGACCTTAATTAATTCAGGAGGTCGCTAGCTAAGCCCTCCTGCTTATGTCATCAGCCCTTTCAGCTTGGAATCCAAGTTATTTGCACAGGAGCCAACCGGTAGGGACTCGGCAGTCAAGGTGGTGAAATCTCTGAAGGGTGAGAAGAGAGAAGCCATTGAGGAAGCTGAGGGGAGAGCAAGCAGTGAGGTCTAGTAAGGGAAGTGGCTGCTCGGCCCTCTGTCTCAGGGATGCGTTGAAATCTCCTGCCTTCCACCAGGATGGTTTTGATGGGCATAATGACACCCAGAAGATCTTAGAGCCATAAAAGACATGACCGGATGGGGAAGGAAAGACAGAAGGGTTGCTGTCACCGCAGCTTGGAAGAGAGGTCCGCATTCATGCCTTCCACCTTACGGGTTAATCTCACCCTCTTTGGGTAACATCTTGAGAATCTCAAAGACCATATCTCACTTGATGAACCTGCTCGGGTGTTAGGACCATCCGGGGAGGCCTTGAGTCCAGTCCCACCACCTTCACTGGTGCATTTAGTAGGGATACAGGAGAGCACTCTCTCTCTCTCTCTCTCTCTCTCTCGCTACTTCCAGACTCGGGGACTCCCTCCCACAGGAGGCCAGCTGGACCCTGTCTTTGCTGCCCTTCCACAAGTGGGCAAAGGCCTTTCTTTCCAGGCAGGCTTTTCCTTAGTGACCATCTGTCTAGGAGACAATCAGTTGGGTGGGCTATGTTTTGTCGCTTCTAAATCTGCTTTTCAGAAAGGCTCTTACCTAACATTTTTGTTATAATGTTATTCATTTTTTTAAAAAATTGTTTTGACTAATTCACTGTTTTTAGTTTTTAATATTGTGTTTTCAGAGATGTAAAGCCACCTTGGGCCCTTTTAAAAGAGAGAAGTGAGGTAAAAATCAGTCAGTCAGTCAGTCAGTCAGTCAATCCATCCATCCATCCATCCATCCATCCATCCATCCATCCATACATACATACATACATCCATACATCCATACATCCATACATCCATACATCCATACATACATGCATACATACATGTATGCATATGAATCTACCATGCATGATTACATAGACTTTGTGTTTATAAACACTTATAACTTTGTGTTTATATCTCCCTTGTGTGATTGCGTTGACCCTAGGTTTCCAATGTAAGTCTCCACCACCCCATAACTTTTGGATGGTCTACCATGCATGAATACTTGGAATTTTTACTCTCTAATTGCTTGCATTCTTTTGTAGCTTTAATGCTGTCTTTTAATGCTGTTAAGATGTCCCTCATTTCCCTGTTCTCAAACTTCAATATGTCTTAATTGTACTGGACCGTAAATTGTCCCTCATTACTGTAAGCCACCTTGGGTCCTTTCCCAAGGAGAAAGGTGGGGAAAAATACTCTTATGAAAATAAAAATAACACACACACACACACACACACACACACACACACACACACACACACACACACACACACACACACACACACACACACACACACACACACTTATTAGGGTCATTTAATTGACGTATGGAAGTGAGAGCTGGACTATAAAGAAGGCTGATCGCTGCAGAATCGATGCTTTTGAGCTGTGGTGCTGGAGGAGAGTCTTGAGAGTCCCCTGGATGGCAAGGAGATCAAACCTATCCATCCTGAAAGAAATCAACCCTGAATATTCACTGGAAGGACAGATTTTGAAGCTGAGGCTGCAGTACTTTGGCCACCACATGAGGAGAGAGGAGTCCTTGGAAAAGTCCCTAATGTTGGGAAAGATGGAAGGCAAAAGGAAAAGGGGACGGCAGAGAATGAGAGGGTTGGACAGTATCATCGATGCAATAAATATGGATTTGTCCAAACTCTGGGAGGCAGTGGAAGACAGGAAGGCCTGGTGAGCTCTGGTCCATGGAGTCAGGAAGAGTCAGATACGACTGAACAACAACAAGAACAACAAAATTAAAACCTAAGAACAATTGAACTGCTAGTCCCAACCAGAGTAGACCTATCAAATCAAAAGGATTTCTGCAACAAGCTAGCCAATGGGTCTTGGGTCGTTGTCACTCTGATCTTGGACCATGGTCCTAATTACATAGCTCAAATTGGGACATGTTCAGTGCCCCTCCCTTGTCATTTTCCTCCTTTTCCAGAACAGACATGCCCTCCTTCTGCATCAACATCTGCAATCCTCTGGAATCGGAAACTAAAGGCTGCCTATCAGCTTCCTGGAGTGCCCACCCACACACCCCTTACAGGGGATGTTTCTTCTGCTGTCCCACCAAGACTCACTTCCCGAGTGCCTCTCGTGGTGTGTGGGACTCTCCACCTTTCACCCCTTGGAAGCCCTGTTCTTTGTTAACTCCTGGAGGGGGTGCAGCTGGAGAGGGTGATGATTCTCTTGTCGTAGGCTTGCCTCTCCCGCCTGTCACCCCTCCCTCCCCAAGGCTGCCACCACCAGACTGTTCTTGCCAATCTTGTTTCCTCACCGCTACCACGACCACCACGGCCCACCACTTCCAGAAGAACAAATAAACAGGGGAGTGTTGACAGCTGTCAAGAGCAGTCTTGGAGGAACATAGACACATTGACTTAAAAGTGCATGTGTTTGCGTGGGCATGTGTGTGAGGGAAGGATACACTCCTGAAGAGAGCTTTGTGCAGCTGGTGAAAAGGCTGCCGTGAACTGGAAGAAGGAAGAACAAGAGGTGGTCAGCAAAAAGCCCCCCCGAATTCATCTGTAAACTGGGTCTAGGATGAAAAAGATGACCAGTTGACATTTCAGAGCCTCGTGGCGCAGTGGTTAAATGCCTGTACTGCAAGTAAAACTGTGCTCACAACCTGGGTTCAATCCCCGGTAGCAGGCTCAAGATTCACTCAGCCTTCCATCCTTCCGAGGTCGGTAAAATGAGTACCCAGCTCGCTGGGGGGGCAATGTGTAGCCTGCACACTGTAATCAAAATTGTAAACCGCCCAGAGACTACTTGTAGTGGTATGGGGCGGTATATAAGCAGAACACTTTTTCATTGAGAACTGATCCCGTTTGCATTACCCGACGATTAGACCTGGCCCGACCCACCCGATCTTCCTTGGCCCTCTCGCTTCAGATTGCCACGCCGAAGGAGGCCCGTAAAGCGACTACCCGTAATCAGGCCTTTTCGGTTGTTGGTCCTGCTATTTGGAACGCTTTGCCAAGCGAGATGCGGCAAGCTCCTTCGTTGGCGTCCTTCAAGAAAGCCTTGAAGACCTGGCTATTTAGGGACGCCCTCGGAAACTGCTAGGGGTACAGGTTTTTTTTTTTTGTTTTTTTCCCCTGCCTCCTGCCAATACTGGTTCGCCGTCTTGGATGTTGCTGCTATTGTTTTTATTTTATTTTTTTAATTTTTTTAAATCCTTGTGTAAACCGCCCTGAGTTCCCGTTCGGGAAATTGGTGCGGTATACAAATTTGAAAATAGATAAATAAATAAACAAATACCCAAGTCAAGGTGGCAAACAAAGCACTGGTCCCTGATTTTCTGGGATCACACCACTCTAGATTTTCCAATCTAGTTCTCCACTTGTTTCTTTATATGTTATGAAAGCAACCTAGATTAGTGAGGAGGCAAAACCAAACCCACACACATGTAACATGGATGCACACATGCACCCCCCCCACAAGCTACGGCCACAACCCAGGAATGGCAAAGCTGCCCGGCAGGTATTAAACATAGCAATCCTTTTTCCAAACCAGCAGTGCTGATGCGTTGGGTTGGGTTCGGAGCAAAGCGAGGCAGGTTCCTCAGACCTGCTTCACATGTAAAGCACAGTTCTGGGAAGCCTCTGGATGGAAATAAAATGTGTGTCGATGGAATAAAATTTGTATCCATGGCAAAGAAATGAAATACAACACAAAAGCAAAGTGCTCTGCTTATATACCACCCCATACCACTTCAAGTAGTCTCTGGCCGGTTTAGAGTTTTAATTACAGTATGCAGGCTAAACATTGCCCCCACCTCCAGCAAGCTGGGTACTCATTTTACCCACCTTGGAAGGATGGAAGGCTGAGTCAACCCTGAGCCGGCTACCTGGGATTGAACCCCAGGTCGTGAGTACAGTTTTAGCTGCAGTGCAGGCATTTAACCACTGCACCAGGGGACAGCTCTCTCCTTGTATTAGATTGACTATATAAAGTGTCTAAAGGACATGGAGGTACCTATGTGCCCTTTCCATTGCCAACCCTTCTCCAGACTATCTTAAACTTCTATAACCATGCAGCTATCATGGTTCTCCCCTCCTCTGACTCCTGGTCCAAGCCTGTGGGTCCATACTTGCTGTGTGCGATTCTGGCTCCTGGATTGAAGATGTCCAACGATCATGCAAAGAAGCAAAACAAAACACAAGATGAAGGCATATGGCACCTTCAAGACTAGCCATTATATTTTAATGTATACTTTTGTGGCTCAAGCCTATTTCTTCAGAAAACAAATGCCAGGACCTTAAGATGAACCAGGAGACAAATTCAGAACTCCTTACGTTGGTGGGTCAAACTGGCACAAAGAGCAATGGCGGCCGAAGCACAGCTCCAATCCTGGCCCAGGGGTGTCCAAACATTGGCCCTCCAGATGTTTTGGACCACAGCTCCCAGAATTCCAAACCTAGATTGCCAATGACAAAGGACTGGGGGAGTTGTGGTCCAAAACATCTGGAGGGACAAAGTTTGGACACAACTGTCCTAGCCCCCTTTATTTTGAACCTGTTGATGGTTCCAACAGGTCCTCCATTATGCAGATGACATCTGTGCCATCAGCTTTGCCCCTCTTGGTCCATCTTCTTTACACTTCAAAAGCTGGAGACGACATGCAGTGGTGGAACACTCAGTCTACCTGAGTTTACCGCATAAGACCTGAAAATGTCCTTCCCGTGCAGGCGATTGTTCTCCTCCTGAACATCTGGGTTTAATTTTTCCTCCTGGTTCCTTCATCCACCTCCCTTCATTGCTTGAACAGGCGCACCCCTGCTGTGAGTCATGTCCATTGAAAAATGGAAGCACATCATGAAATGCCCCGGAGAGTCCGAAAGGTGAGGTTTTCTGTGGTTAGAGCTTATGCAAGGGTCGAGCTTGTTTGCTTTAACCATTGGGGGGCCATTTTGGATAGGCTGGTGGCCTGGAAGATGCATTACAGATCATCCCCTCCACTTCTTATATTCCGTGCCACCTTACGGTGGAAATTTTGTTCCACATTGTGTTTGAATGAGATTTGCCAAAACTTTAGGTTCTTTCCATCCATTTAAGGTGGAAAGAACCGGTGAGTTTTGAAGGGGTCTTTTTTTTTTTAAGTGGGAGAAATCGAAGCTGATAAGCATGTACACCTAGTCACCAGTCACCGGGTTCGGAATTTGAATTCAGTCATATCAAGTACAGTGGTACCTTGTATAAAAGGAATTCATTCGTTCCAAATGAAATTATGTTAAGCAAATTTTCCTTTATACAAATTTCCATAAGGAATGCATTGAAAACAGAGTAATCCCTAATCACGACAATTTTTATGTTGTACGGATTCGCCCCATAGTCGATTCTGTCAAGCAAATGTCCCCTATCTCCAGAATTGTTTATGTTGTACAGATTTTATGTTATACAAACTGTTATATGAGGGTCCACTGTACTGTATGTGGGAGGCCACTTTTTTTAAACCTAGATAGGTCCTCTTCTGTAAGAGATAAATGATAGGCAGGTGCAAGGTGATCCTCTCTGTGATGAAAATGCTCCTGGATTCATCCTTGAGCCAAGTGTCCAGGAGTGCATTTGCACAATTAAAACTAGTGCTCCAACTCCGTCCCTTTCTTGAGAGATCTGATCTGGCCACTGTGACACATGCTCTCGTTACTTCCCAGTTGCATGACTGTGACGCACTCTACGCAGAGGTACAGATGGAAGCTGTCGAGAAACTTCATCAGGTCCAAGATGCAGCAGCCAGATTGCCGACTGGGGCTGGTTACAGAAATCACACAATCCCCTGTTACGGCAACTCCACTGGCTGCCCCGTCAGCTTTTGGGCACAATTCAAAGTGTTGGTTTTAACCTAAACGGCCTGGGTCCGTGCTATGTCAAAGCACACATCTCCCATTATGAGACAATGCTAGGAACATTAGGATATGCCTTTCTCTCAGTACCTCCACCTTCAAAGGGGGTGGCTGATGGGGACTCAAGAGAGGTCCTCTCTGTTGCTGCTTGCAGACTTTGGAACTGCCTCCCACAGGAGGCCAGACTGGCCCCTTCTTGGCTATCGTTCCGCAAGCAGGCAAAGACCTTTCTCTTCTGATAGGCGTCCCTCAGTTACCTACCTGTTGTGTGATTTTTCAGTTTGATTGTTATGTATTATTTGATTGCTTGGACTGGATTTGTAATAATACTGGTGTTTTCCATTCTGGGGGTATGTTTTCCATTTCTCAGAGTGGGATATTTTCCTATATTTAATTGTTCTTCGTTTTAAGGTTGCCTTTATAAAGATGTAAGATGCCTCTTCACACTCATGATTCTTAGCTTTAAATGTTGTTTTTCATGTTATCAACAACCATTGTATAGCGATCGGCCTCAACTTGAAAGTTTCCTTCAACATTGTAAGCTGCCTTGGGTCCTTTTTATGTAGAAAGGTGATGAATGAACAAACGAACAACCGAACAAACAAATGAATGAATGAACACACGAATGGATGGATGGACAGGCTGACGAATGAACAAACGAATTAACGAACTAACGAATTAATGAATAGCTGTGCCTTTTTCACTGTACCAGTGAAGCAGGGAAATTGATTCCGCTCATTTTCAAATAATTTATCCACAAATTATTATTATTATTTCCTTCACAAGGTGAAAGGCACTTAGGGTTGGAATGATTTAATGTGGAAGAAAGCTAATTGTTCACTATTCACTAGCAGATATCACCAAAGAAAAGTGCAACAGGAAGGATCACTATATTATCAGCACAGTGCAGCATGCTTTGCTGGTCACGTTGATCCAGCGGAAGGTGGATAAACATCAACATTTTTTGTAAATAAAATTCAATTTCAGTGGGATTTCCTTCTTTTTTCATTGCAGCTATTGCATACGGCAAATTTATCTGAAATCAATAGCTCACTATTGTATCATCTGAACCACAGAATGTTTGCGGTACAGTTAATTGCTAAGCTGCACATATTGCTACTCAACAATATATGCCACTAAAACAGGTTTCAAACCTTACTACTTTTTAATCACCAAAAATAGGAAGGTTAATCTTAGGCAGATGAAACGAAAGAACAGTCTTTTAGGGCCAAAGGTGGAAAGGGTATCGTTCCGGATCTTGGGTGAGATCACTGGACAGTTGGGAGCAAATTAGCAGGGATTTCTGACTTCTAATTCTTTAACAATACCAGCTGCAAAATTAATTCTCTGGGCTATAAATTACATGGCTGAAAAGAACAAAAAAAGGTGCAAAAATTATTTGTTAAATCGGGCTCCCAGGAGTGACAAACGTGTCCAAATTAGAAATATATTCTAAGCTGCGGGAAAAGTATTGTATATCCAAAGAGGAGATGCTCCTATTTATCAGAGTCCCAATCTGCATATTTTACACGCTGGTATAAAAACTCTCAGTGGAAAATGTGTCCCGAGAGAAAATAATTTTTTCTCTAGTGAAACTAACATGATTAACAGAGACGGTTTCTCAGTTAAGCAAACAAAAGTCTTAGCAATCTCGTTATCTTGTTACCAACGGAGAAATCAGAACTGATAGATAGATAGATAGATAGATAGATAGATAGATAGATAGATAGATAGATAGATAGATAGATAGATAGATAGAGTGAAGACAGTCTAATTGATAAGATCATGTGTCTCATAATTGTTTTTTAAGCGAGTAAAATGTCTATATTTATAAAGTCAGAAAAGTAAGGAAACAAGGACAGAAGTGAGTGTGTTTGGGTAAGTGTAGAACATTATGCTAGAAACAAGGGATAAAACAGAGCTATCTCTAAGCCAAGAAATCATGGTAAGGACATGTTATCATTTATTCTCTTTCAGCTTCAGCTTTCTTAAACGCCACCACTTTTTCTCATCTGGTGGTAAACTAGTACAACAATGCAAGTGATCAGGTCATCAGGTGATATTGTACTAAGCTCATATTCTGTATGTAATTTTTTTTAATTGTGGAAAATTGGAGGAATGAACGCAGGTAGGGTTTCCCGTGTTTCTAAACATCCCCCATGTTTTGAGAATGAATAAATACATCACATGGGGGAAAGCATCCATTTGAATCGATGCAGCTTGAAAAAACAGAACCCCCAACACACACACCGAGATAAGAAGCCACGTTGGGGGCAAAAAGGGCCAGACCAATTTGATTTTTTTTAAAATTCCACATGCGATGAGGGACCAAAAATACCTTGAATCGATCCATTCTATAACCACAGCAATATTGGCTTAGGTATTCCCAAACAGATCTTAGCGCCCAATGAAGGATGAAATGGCTACCCTTTTAACGGCAACATTTTTTAATAAACAATATCACTTGGAAACTGACTTCACAGCATGTCAGGGGAAATATATGCTAGACTGAACAAGCACTGGGAAAGTTTAGCTTGCAAATCAGCGACGAAATACATGGTTGAATTTTTTAATGCGGAGGTTCGATTGCAAACCTATTTGTTTCTTTAATTTTCCATATTGCTGTCAATCGAGTTGAAAACCTAATACTACTGGAGTTATATTATTTTTTCAGGTTTTTCCACATGCAACCCAATAGTGGCAGAAATGGTCCTGGGCACTTTAAGCACCATGCTGGACATCTGTCCAAGTCATCAACGCTGGCAAAATACAATCAGTGAAAAGTAAGCGAAACTTTCTCTCTCGCTCGCTCCTGTGTTCATTTCTTGTCCTTCAGACATAAGATCTGCTCTTCTGTTCCGCTGGCCTTGTGTTTTTCTTTCCATTAGCTAAACGTCCTTGTAGAGACTGTTATCACCCCAGTTTTATTTCTGTTATTATGGCTTTAATATTTCCCAGGTTGTGTTGGATTTAGGGAGAGACAGGAGCCTCTCCCTCCTATCAGAAGGCCTTGTAATCCAACAGAAGTCTGCAGTCAAAATATCGCCTGGATGTGTTTTACTCAACTGGTTTGGTCGGGTTTTTCTCTCCAATTACAGAACTTGCTTTGGTTTGAAATAATGGGTTTTTCTTGATGTCGCTCCGTCAGCTGGTTTGAGGTTAAGGTCAGCAAGCCAGCCTGGGGCTTCGGTCTCGTGCGAAGAATGTGGAAACAGAAAGGGGTAGTGCTCTAACGAAATCCCTCTGCACTTAGCTTTCAGATCAAAGAACGTGCGGTTGGTTGTATGAAAGAATTCTGGAACTCGCTCCACCACAAGAAAAATCCAGATTCCACCATCCTATCAACCTCCACATTTAACACCGAAAATTAGGTACACTTATATTTCCTTTAAGGGCATCAGGGAAATTAATTGGGCCTGAAATTCTCGGTGAAAGTAACAATTTTGTGCCTCTCTTTTGTGAGACAAATCACACCTTGCTTTCCAAATCAGCACTTTTCATGAGGGTTTCTGTGTGTTTTGGAAAAAATAATATGTACCGGTACATCTTAAAATGGGTATAAATACAGTGGACCCTTGTATAAAAACATAAAAAATTCCGGAGATAGGAGAAATTTGCTTAACAGAATCGTCTATGGGGCAAATCCATACAACATAAAATTGGTCGCGATTAGGGATTACTCTGTTTTCAATGCATTCCTATGGGAAATTTGTATAAAGGAAAATTTGCTTAACATAATTTCATTTGGAACGAATTAATTCCTTTATGCAAGGTACCACTGTAATAGTAAAAATGGCCTAAAGCCAGTTCTGATATATTTTGACTTTTCCCAGTTTTTCCAGCCTGTAGAGTACTCAGAAGTATCTTCTTTTTCTTCTAGGAATGTTCAGATCATACAGCTTGCCCAAGGCTACACAGGTGGCTCTTCCCCAGTGGAAAATCGGAGTGGTAAAATCAGTGATATTCAGTAATTACAGACTTCCTCTTTCTGTCACACTGCTCCTAAGGACTTCCCGACACTTACAGGGATTCACCAATAGCCATGGGTGCCTCAGAACAGAAGTAGGAAATAATAATAATAATAATAATAATAATAATAATAATAATAATAATAATAATAATAATAATAATAATAATAATAATAATAAATTGTTGTTTTGTTATTATTATTATTATTATTATTATTATTATTATTATTATTATTATTATTATTATTATTATTATTTAAAGAACTGTCCCCAGATGACGATGTCACCAGCTGTACCCCACAGAATTTATGCAAGCAGGATTCCAGCTGTTATATCGGTCCTCATGTTTCCAACAAAGCAGATTTTAATTCCAAAATGCTGATGTTGCAACAAATCCATTAGTATTGCCACAATGGTTTTGTTCTTATTTTTTTAGTATATGTGCTGAAACATGGCAGTACCTTTGATTTCATGCCTTTCCCACCCTGTCTACGCAAATTCAATGTATTAATTTCCCTTCCCTTGTATTTTCTTGTTAGACACCTTGTTTATGAAGACATTGAACTGAAAGGAGATCTCCTAATTTCTTTCTGTGGGGAGAAATCCCCCAGTCTTTGCACATGGTGTGCTATTCCACATGGAGCACATAGAACTGAGCGCCTTACAGGACTCTAAAAAGCCTTGACGTCTGCGGTGGCAAGTATGACCTTTTCCACATGCGAAGGTCATTCCTTGAGGCCCCGCCATTCCTCCTCACCACCATCAGCAGCCTGGAAGTTTGGGTGGGTGGGTCGGAGGGAGCAGAAACCTGAACTCCTTCTCCTCCTCTCCAATTTTATTTTATTTGAGGCTGCAAGAGGGAAGATGGAAAGGTGGCAACAGTCACAGAAGGCGGGGGGCACAGGAGACCTGTAAGAGATCTTTTTCTCCTGCAAGCCTTCTGCAATTTGTTGTCGAGGGCTGAAAGAAATTTCAGACCTCCTTATACACGCAAGAACCTAAAGAACCGGGCAACGAGAGGAGAGGCTGCGTGAGATACTTCTGTACGCCCATCAAACGAACGCAAGGGGCACGCCGTCTACTTGGAAATCCCATCCTGAATCACACACAGACCCTTCCAATTTATCTCTTTCATCTGGCAAGGTTGCGGCGGCACCGGGTGGAAGGCAGGGCTTCCAAACGTTTCCCCTCCTCGCCTAATAATATCCATCAAAGTGTTTCCAGTTTATAAAGCAAGGACGCAGATCACAAGGCGGGGGACGCAGCAGGAAATGGTCCCTGGAATGGCAAGGCCGGTCTGTTCCGGGCCGAAGGAAACCACCAGATCCCGACGGGCCTTCTCGGCGGACGCTTTCCTGCTCGCCAGAAGGAATTTATTTATCGGTGGCGGCAAGCGTCGGGAAGAGAAAAGCTGATTTTAACCAGTAATGGAAATAGCTGAGCCACAGCCTTCGCCCTACGGCTGCTAACAGGGTCTAGTTTGTGATGCTGGTTCATCCACTTGAAGGCGCCTTGCTGACCAATGCTATAGAAGGTATGAGAATGATGGGTCACGTAATACCAGCAGAAGGGAAGACCTTTAATTCCCTTAATTGCACAATGGAATTGCTGGCAAATTTAAGAGTTAAAACTGAGTAGCAAATTCCCAAATGCACCCACAGAGAGAGAGAGTGTGTATTAACCAGCTTAAGTAATTTTAAGACCCTACTTTTAAGATAAAAACAAAATCGCCCTTGATTCTCCGAAAATGCCAATTGCAGACTTGAACATGGCTATACAGGACTTCCCAGATTGTAATCCACCACTCTGAACCACCTCATTGCATTGGCTGCAAGGTTGTAGGACAAAGCTCCTGTGCATAGCAAGCACAGGAGTGATCAGATAGATCCAAATGATGAGAGCAACCCATTCTATGCTTCTCTCTTTTAACATCTGTGCACTAAGGCAGGTGTCATCATATTCCCATGCAATTATGCAAGCTGCATATTAAATAAGAACTCGGTATAACATTGATATTGACTGAAAATATCTCTCTATGTCAGGGGACAATTTTTGCAATGTCTTGTTCTGATGCCTAAGAATAAGACAAGAAAATATCTGAACCCTTTTTTTAAAAAAGACCAAAATTCAGAGCCCTTCTAAAAATGCTTTAATGGTGCAATTGACTCCTGCATTCGAGGAGCTGGAGGGTGTTATTTTTAATGGGAGATGGTAGTGGACTGATGTTGAGATCACCCATATGCAAGAGATGGTTTCTCTGCCACTGGTCTGGAAAATATATATATATATTTTACTAGAAACCTCAGAACCACCCAAGGTGGCCACAGTGTTAAGAGAAATGTAGTCTGAAGATGTTATTCTTTCCAGGAGATTGAAGGCTGGGAAGCTAAAGTACATCTTCAGCAAAGGGACAGTTTCATGGGTGATCTTAGTACCCATGGAGTCCATCCCCTGTCAAGGAGATACAGTGAGGAGTTGAACTCCCAACCTCCTAAGCCAGCAACAAGCCATTGAGCTACCTTGCAGTTTGTTTCTTGGGTCAAGCGAACCACTTGTCCTCCCAAACCTAGCAGCTGAGGACCAAAGGAGTGAAAGGTTTTCATGGATTCCCCTTTGGAAATTTCCTTAGGGACACAGGAAATGGCCTTACACACAGCTGGAACATGGGTCCACCTTGACCAGCCTTGTTCCTTCGGACTGGCCAGATCTCCTACAGGTGGAGATGCTGAGACTGAACCTCATGTACAGAAAGTCAACACGCTGAGCTAAGGCCCTTTTACAGTAGGAGGAACCAAAGAGACTTGATGGGTTCTCCTGAAGGCAGTCTCCTGTTGAACTACGGCTGTTCCTCTTCCTTGCCATTACTGTCCCCTTTTCTGAATCATGTTGACAACTGTTTTTACGCTCAACCCCAGGAGGGAGCAACCTTCTTTCTCAGTCCCGACAGGCCGTGTCCTTGTGGGCTGTGCAGACAACCATCAGAGGCTGGTTGTCCAGAAAACTAATGACTTACCACCTGTCTCTGTTGGTGGCAACTGCCCCATTGGGTGTCATCGCTAGAGGTGGAAGGGAAGACACGCTGGCAGGTTTTGTCACAGGGTCTCTCGGAGGCAGTCATCGCCCTGGCCAACGAGCAACTTGAAGGGCCAGGACGCCAGCATCACTTCCAACCTGGGGAGGAGAGGACGCCTATTTGTGCTGACTGGGAATCTCCCCAACTAAAGCCGATGACATCTAGAGAGAGAGAGAAGAACTGACAAATGCTAAGCTCTCACGTCACTCATTGTACACCATCTGTTCCTTAATTTCTCCCCTACACTGCAGTGCTAAATCCCAAAGATGTTGCTTGGAGCAATTTCCCTGGGCATAAACGAACTCATAAATGTATGAACACATCCATTGGTGGCCAATGGATGTGTTCAACAAAATCATGCCACTTTTCTGACTTTGTACAGTCACAAGAGGCATTTTGGGCCATGAAAGGGTATCCTGGTTTGGTGATCTCTCAAGATACACTTTGCCATTGTTTCTAAAGGGATCTGGGAGTTGAGTCACATCAAGTGGACTTCTTTTCTTGTGGGATCGAGATGTTTCACTACTCATCCAAGTAGCTTCTTCAGTCTTTTTCCCCCACAAGAAAAGAAGTCCACTTGCCATAACTCAGCTCCCAGATAACCTCACCTAGATGACTCGGAACCTCTACAGACATAGTTCTAAAGGGATATAGGTAGGTTTGGGGACAGGCATATCACAAGGAAAGCTAGATTGGAAGTTTTTCTCCTTGGTGTGTTTTCTATTTTTGTTTTGCAGGACATTTGAGGTGCAACAATTCAGACTCTACTCCATTGATTGATTGATTGATTGATTGATTGATTGATTGATTGGCTCATCCATCCATCCATCCATCCATCCATCCATCCATCCATCCATCCATCCATCCATTGATTGGCTTACCTGCTGGATTCTAGGACTCTGAATGTGTTGTTAAACTCTAAGAGTAGGTATTGATTATGTACTGTCAACAAATAGAAGTCAACAAATTTTTGTTAGCATCTCCTGTAGAGTTTTCAAGTTCTGATTGTGACCATGAGAAAATCAATAGCAATGTGTGTTAAGAAATGATGCACTACTATACACCAAGTCAAACTACTAGTCCATCGGTTCTTAATTTATCAAGCAGCCTTACCAATCTGGATCCCTTCAGACTTTTCAGATCAGGTAGCAAGGATGGTGCACATGGTAGTCAAAATGTCTCAAATGGTTCATGCTGCAGAAGGCTGCTACAATATTTGCTTGGACCGGACACAGCTCTTCAAAATTACTGAGTCCTCTTGTGGCTGTTTCTTGGTTTGGCCAGAGGTGTCCAAGACCTCTGTGGAGCATGAGAGGAGAGAACAGTAAGGAGGATTATGTGTGGTTTTTCCAGGGAGAAGCCTGGCCCATCTTCATGTCCTTCATAATTATGGGCCACCACATCCAACAATGTTTTGGCCCATCATCGATGAAGAGCCACCGTCTGCTGTTCTACAGCCTTTGGGTTTGAGACCCTAATTCATGCACAGATAAGGATAAAGTCTTGGGTGTTCCACCTTCAACAGGACTGTGGTCGTGGACAGGAAATCGTGTTTTCTTTTCCCCCAGCCCATGACACCCTCTCGTTCTGAACATTATCGGCTAATTAATTCACACAGACTTGGGGGTCCAGACAATCCCTAGAGCCAGGCCAGGCCAAGAAAAACATGGCCTATGGCACTGTCAACAAATCAGAGAGCTAATCCATTGCCCCAGTTCCTGGATGGCTTTGGATCCTTTGACTTATTTTTTTTTATATGCCATTGTTGTTGGTCGGTCCCACACACCTCTGCTTGTGTTCATTCCGTCTCCTGTGTACTTCCTTTGAGCCCTCTTGGGCTGTCACTCAGTGTGTGTTCTGGCACAAAGGAAGTAACGGACGGAACACTCAGACCTTCGGCATTCATGCCAACTGGCTGGAGATAACAAACAAAGCAAGTTTGTCTACAGCTTGCTGGGAGTTGAAAGGTTTTCTATTTTTTTTTCCTACCTACCACCCACCCGCACAAATTTCCTCTTGCTCTTCTGGGGGAAAAAATGGAAGAGGTTGGTCTTATACAATCTGTGCAATCTTAGTTTTCCACCCATTTCTTCTGAATAGAATTTGTCAACGATTGTTACCAAAGTATTCACTGATCGCAATCGCCTGCACTTCTCCTGCAGGTCATCTCAGTGTCCAAAGGAGTGTTTGTCCTCCTTCAAGTACCAGATTCTGCACTGATGTTATTGGTACTCTTCCCACCACCCATAGAGTGCTGCCCACCACCACCACCACCACCATGATTTTCCTCTCTTTTTAGTTCCTCCTGAAACCATGGTTTGTTTTTTATATTGGTTTGTCCGTGGGGAAGTTGAGCACAATAGCACTTGGCCCAAGCAGAGGAACCTAAGAATATTAGAACATAAGAAGAGCCATGCTGGATCAGGCCAAAGGCCCATCTAGTCCAGCTTCCTGTATCTCACAGTGGCCCCACCAGATGCGTTTGGGAGTGCACAAGACTGGATATCTGTCTCCTGATACCACTCCCCTGCATCTGGCCCTTGAAGTAGCCTGGTTTTAAGCCTGGAGATGACACATCCCCATCATGGTTTGTCACCTTTGATGGACTTTTCCTCCAGGAATCTATCCAACCCCTTTGGAAGGCATCCAGGCCAGATGCCATCACCACCTCCTGTGGCAGGATATATATACAGAAAGACAAAAATATTGTTTCATCTTAAAGATCAACTGCTATATACCACTCATGTGAGCTTTTATGAACAATCAGTGAAGAAGGGGAGTTTTCAAAACTGGATAGTGCTGAAGGAGATGCATTTTTCAATTCAGTTGTCAAATAAATATTCTTAGGACTATATTCCTGAAAAGGAAGGAAGGAAGGAAGGAAGGAAGGAAGGAGTTGGTGGTAGATAAATGATAGAAGGAAGGAAGGAGCTGATGGTGGAAGGAAGGAAGGAAGGAAGGAAGGAAGGAAGGAAGAAGGAAGGAAGGAAGGAAGGCCCCAGATGTCCTTGTACTACAACTCCCAGACATCCTGGCTGGCACACCTAATGGTGAAGAGACTTCTGGAAGTTTGAATCCAAGAAAATCTAGAGTGATCACAAACTCCTCTCTCTGGCTTTGCTTGGTTTTCCTCTTGAACCAGCCTCATATAGATGGCGCCAATGTCTTTCAAGAACTCATGATAAGCCTGCCTTTGTTGCTGCTGAACTTGTAAAGATTGTGATCCACAGGGTTAAGAATCTAGGAGCTAAGGTTTGGGTGCCCTACCAAATATTGTTGGACTTGCACTGCCAATGACCAGGACGCACGAGAGCTGCAGTCAACACACAGTCCTCACTCCTGAGCAGGAGGAGGCATAGAGGCAGCTCTGCAAAAGATCCCACTGCTTTGGAATAGAGTTGAGCTACTTTGGTGTGCCTTGGGGCCAGCTTTCTACCCTCTGTGGCAGAGTCACACAAGGAATATTGGAGATTTGTGAAGCCTCGCATGCTGCCTTTCGTAGGTTTCATAGGAGGGAGCTTTCTAGACTGGGCTGGCTATCAGGGAATCCAGCAGTAACCAATCTTTCCTCCCCCTGCCTCTGAGTTCAAAAAGAGCTCCATCTCTCTGCTTTGTGCCTTTTTCCTTCTCTTTGGTCTGTTGAAAGCAATGAATCTGTTGTTGGAAGCAGTCACGTTTGCTGGTTTGTTGTTTGATTTATTCAACTGTAGGTAATGAAACCTTTTATTCTTTCTGTTATGAATGTCTCCGAGTAAGTTCCTGAGACAGTACGTGCCATTTAATGAGAAAAGGAGTGGACTTGGTTTGAACAACCTGAACCTGTTCTGCTCTGTTAATCTCGCCACTTCTGCTGAGCAGCTAGAGAAATTTAACCAACAATTTGTTTCCATTGGGAGACAGGAGGAAACAAGAAGTGGCCAGCTCATTTCCTATTTTACAAAAAAAAAAAAAAAGCACCCACACGTACAGTGTTAAAGAGTAAAGGAGGGTGGAAGAACCTGTGAAAATGAAGAATCTCTACCCTTAAGAGCCAATATAACCCTTTTTTGACAGCAAAAGAGGGGTCTGTCAAAGGCAGAAGGCTGTGAAAACACCATTGGAGGGCTGTATGAAGCAGTTGGAGTCCAATTTGTCCATTCCTCTTCTAGGAAAGGAATATGCCTGCTGGATTTATAAATGACTTAAAACCTCCTTCTGCATATTTGTGTGTCAGCATCAAAGGTGGAGATGCTCCAGATTAGGCTGATGACAGAGAAACATACAGGATAATTGGAAAATCACCTGTTCCTCCCCATGTTTGCTTTTCCCTGTTGTTTGGAGAACCACAGGGGAGGGGCCCTGTCAATCACATTTGCTTGGGTTTCTGGGTTGACTTTTAGGTGCTAATGAGCGCTAATTAGGGGACAAGAGAAAGCAGGCTGGGTGAATGTAAGCCTGGTTTTCTGGACTCCAGACAATCAATTGCTACAATTTTCAAACCCTCCTAATTCTTCTGATGAAAGGGGAAGGTGTTTGTTTTATTGGATTTGTGAAGATTTCTGTGTTTGTGACTGGGATAATCCATACTTCAGCAGCTGGGATGAGTTCAGACTCACTCTTGGTGCTGATTAAAGGGGACCACTGAAGAGGTCAATGTACAAGATTGCAGTTAAAAAAAATTTTTTTTAAGTCCTAGAGTGAATCAGTCAATGCTGGCCTCCACCAGTTTTGCCTTTCTTTAATTATTCCCTTCCTTTTTCTGTATTAATCTGCAAAATGACCCTTATAGACTATAGGTAAAGAATTCACGCTCCGGCATGCTGCCTTCCTAATATATACTTAATTTTGCACACTTTGGGCTCATACTGGTTTTTTTTAAAAACCCACGCAGTTTCTCCTTCCATAATCCCCCTTTATACACTTTAACCACTAATATATAAATCTGTGTGCATTTTTTCTAAGGTGCATGTTTCAAAATTATGAGTTATCTGACTATAAAAATATGCATCTTGTATTCCAGTTTGCCTACTGGTTTGAAATGGGTGAGAGAGAGAGAGAGAGAGAGAGAGAGAGAGAGAGAGAGAGAGAGAGAGAGAGAGAGAGAGAGAGAGAGATATGAATCGTTTCGGTATCTAGTTGTGGTGCTGATGATTATAGAAAGGACAGAATCCTATTGCTTAGCTAGTGTATCAAGTTGCAACTCAAGTAGACCAGTTGAGTCAATGACGATTTAGTGCAGGCATGTCCAAACTTCAGCCCTCCTGATGTTTTGGACCACAACTACCACAATTCTAAGCTTAGATTGCCAATGACAAAGGACTGTGGGATTGTGGTCCAAAACATCTGGAGGGCTGAAGTTTGGACATGCCTGATTTAGTGACTCAACTCTTCAATAAATTCCATTGATCAACTGGGACTGCTTTGATTGCTGTGCAGGTTTGCTTAGTAAATTACTGTTAGAGTAGGCCCATTTGGTTCAGCTGATCTTACAGATCTGTTGGCTCAACGGCCCCTGCTTGAGGCAGTGGACCTGCTGGAGTGTGAGTTACAGATTAGTTGATAGATAGGACTAAATTTGGCACAGAGAAGCACCGCCTTAAATCAGAGTGTCTGTGACTTGAGATTCCCTCATTGATCCTCTCAATAACAAGTGGGACCTTTTTCTCACTTCCTTGTCTCTCAATAACCCCTGATTTTCAGCCCGGCATTGAATGGACTAGTTTTCCTTGACTCCTTCAACTCGGCTTTCAAAGCAAATATTTAGACAGGCTCAAAGGTAATCTTCCTTGCATCTACAGCCCGGCGTTTCTCCCTGGTGCATGAGGTGAGTCACACCAAAGCGACCTGCCATTTACTAGCCACTCGTGAGCTGCCCAGCTGTCTGGTTCTCAGCATGATTTATGAAGTGTGAAATGGTCTTCCAAACCCATTAATTAATACGGCAACCTCCTGACAGCTTTTTGCAGCCGCCCAAAGGATCCAGTCTTTTAGACATGCAGGGCAGTGGTCCAGTTCCCACTCACTCATCCCGGTCAGCTGCCTGTCATCTGCCATGGAAGGCTCTTGGTGGTGATTATTTATGGGTTGGTGGCTCAAAGGGAAACACAGAGTAGAAGCCGGCAGGTTCTTTGAGCAAGCCTGGGTCTTTAAGCTCTCTATGGTTCTTCCAGTAAAAAGCTGTCTTGGCCAGTGACTATTGAGTCGACCCATGGAATGAATATCTCAATGGCAAGTCAACACGTCTGGAAAGACTGTTGGGGGAGAACAGATCTATTCCAGCCAAGGAGTCCATATTATGGATCCACCTAGACCAGAGGTCCCAACCGTTGGCTCCCCAGATGTTCTTGGACTACAACTCCCAGAAATGTTGGCCAGCACAACTAGCAGTGAAGGCTTCTGGGAGTTTGAGCCCGAGAACATCTGAGGACCAAAGGCTGAAAACCATGGCTCTGTCTAGACCAGAATGGTCTATAGCCAGAGTGAGGAACATTTGGACCTCTAGATATTTTGGATTCTGTTCTATGTTCCAGAACATTGGGAGGGATGAACACACACACACACACACAGCCCTGATCTGCAGTTGTCAGCAGTCGTTCTCCAAGACCCTTGTGAAAGGTCTTTCCTGCCAGCTGATCTTTTGAATCACGGATGCTGTGGGCAGATCTTCTGCATCCAGAGAAGGTGGTCTACCAAGCAGAATGTGATGCTATATTAGACCAAAGGGCTACTTCATACAGTGGTACCTGAACTGACAAATTTAATCTGTTCCGAATGCATGCTCATAAGTCGAACTACTCTTAAGTCAGGGTACCTATCTAAAAAATTGGGTTAAAAAAAGTTAAAAATGAAAAAAATGAAAAAAAAAAGTAAGTCGAGCAGACCACATCTAAAATTTGTAAGGCAGTAGTTAAAACACCAACAGTTTTCTACTCTTAAGTCGAATTGCTCTTAAGTTGAGCTGCTCTTAAGTCGGGGTACCGCTGTAAATAAATATTTGGTACATTGTACAAATGCCAAACACCCTCTTTGTCACAAGATTCTCCCATGCGCTCAGCATCATGTTCAGAAATGCACTCTGTACATGCGCAGGAGAAGATGCAAGAAATAACAATAGAATGTGCCTTCAATCTCCTTTAGCTACCAAGAGGCTGACACGTACCTTCTAACCAGTGAGTTGGGATTTCAAAGTGCTATCGACCTCGGTTGAATTTGCAGTCCTTACTGCAGTGGACCTACTCAAACAATTAATGAATGGGGAGTCCAGACGCCAGTCCTAGAATTATGAACTTGAAAGGGGCCCAGTAAAGTCCAACCCCCTGCTCAAGACAGGAATACACATCATAGGATACGTGCTAAGTCTCAATGTCTCTTGAATGACCTGGATGCCTTCAAAAGGGGATTGGACAGATTCCTGGAGGAAATGTCCATCACAGGTGACAAACCATGATGGAGATGTGTCATCTCCAGGCTTAAAACTGGGGGACATAAGGGCCAGATGCAGGGGAGTGCTATCAGAAGACAGAGATCTAGTCTCATGCGCTCCCAGACGCATCTGGTGGGGCCACCATGAGATACAGGAAGCTGGACTAGATGGGCCTTTGGCCTGATCCAGCATGGCTCTTCTTATGTTCTTATGTTCTTATAATGCCTCCATGGGTTCCATTGCTGCACTGCTCTAACAGTTTGAAATCCCATTAATTTAAGGGGTCTCTTTGAGCTGGGATGTCAAGATGGGTTAAAGCTCTGATTTCCCCCAGCCCAGAAAGCACGCCAGCACATCTGTTGGTTTCTTCCATGTAGGTTCATAGGCCTGTACAGGCTTATTGGCATTTGAAGACGTGGCTGGGTCTTTTGTGAAAACCCTTAATCACCCAGCCTCTACCAACGCCAACCCCTTTGAGAGGCCCACTATTGACTCAAGAGATTATATTACTCGGGAGTAACTGGGCAGCCAACAGGAATGTCCTACTTAAGGGGAAAGATGGTACTGCTGGATCCTTTCCCCCTCCAGCGCTCCCTCTTCTGCAGGCTTCATTCTCTTCCTTTTTAAGGCAGGGGGGTCTATATTTAAACTCACAGCTCTAAATATAGAGTAACCCGAGGTGCTCATAAAAAGTGTTTTTTGCTTTTGTACACACCCTGTTACCTTCCTCTTTGGGGAATCCATCATCCAGGCGCAAACGAGGCCCGCCTCTCTCTGGGGTATATTTGTGAGCTCTGTCCAAGGCACGGAGCAGGGCAACTGATTAATTAATAGGTAATGAATCAGGCATGAGGCATAGATGCCCTAAGCACATCCGATCTTGCCTGATCTCGGAAGCTAAGCAGGGTCAGGCCTGGCTAGTACTTGGATGGGAGACCACCAGGGGAATACCAGGTGGTGTAGGTGCCTGGTGTGGGCAAACCACTCCAGTAGCCATGAAAACTCCATGGACAAGGGGTCACAAAGGGTCGGTCAGACTGTAACTGCCACACGAAACACTCACATGGATTCATGGGAGTCATGGCTACTGGACTTCTTTTTTGAGAGATAGAAACGTTTCGTGTTCATCCAAAACAGCTTCACGACCGATGTAAACAGCGAAACGTTTCTATCTCTCAAAAAAGAAGTCCACACACACACACACACACACATTCTAAATCTATAAACTGGTTTCCATCCCTTTTTCTTTTTATTGGTCTGTGAAAGGTTATCCCGCTAGGAAATGGCCCAAGTAGACCAGCTTGTCCTGACTGTTGATCCAAATGCCCTCCACCTCATGCACAAAATGACTTCTCCAGCTGATGGAATTGGCATAAATATGCCCTTATGAATGCAAGAGGCTTCCATTTTCTGTTGTACTTTCATGAAATCGTCCTGGGGTCCTTTCAGAACCTCCCTCACTGCATAATATGCAACTTGTGTTGATCTGGTTATAATCATCATCTCAGAACTGCAGAGCTGGGAGGGGTCCTGTATAAGATCATCTAGTCCACCCCCTGTCAAAGAGTCCCCCTGGGGAATTGAACTCCCAACCACTGGCTAGCTAAACCACTGAACTAACTGGCAGCTCTTTCCAATAACTTTTCCACACAGCATGCCAGGTCATTAAAAAAAAACATTCACACTTGCACACAAATGCATACACAGAACTTGTGTGGGTGGAGAAAGGGAGGGAGAAAGGTGTGTGTGTGTGTGTGTGTGTGTGTGTGTGTGTGTGTGTGTGTGTGTGTGTGTGTGTGTGTGATCCGAGCCTAAAGAGCCTGAGAAGTGAAAGGTACCACTCTGGGATTTTTCTGCATCCAGTGATGCACAGAGAAAGACAACATTGGTTTGATCAACTAGAATTAATAATAATAATAATAATAATAATAATAATAATAATAATAATAATAATAATAAAGATCTAATAAAGTCACGATCTTATGAAATTTCCAGCTCCAAACCGATTGACACCTTAAACATAACACAACAGACATAGTAGTAATTGAAGGTAGAAATGTGTGGATTATTGACATTGCAATTTCAGGGGATGCTAGAGTTGAAGATAAAGATTAAAATATACAACTAGCCTGGCTTTTGTCCGGGAAAGCTATAATTTGTGTCTAGTTTCAGTTGTCCTAGTTCTCTATCCATTCTACATATCCTGCAACTATGGATTCTGGTGTGCAGCTGGAAAACAAAGGAGACTCCCTCTGTCTGTCTGTCTGTCTGTCTATCTGTCTGTCTGTCTGTCTGTCTGTCTGTCTCTCTCTCTCTCTCTCTCTCTCTCTCTCTCTCTCTCTCTCTCTCTCTCTTTCTCCATTCTGTCTTGTCAGGATCGCGTTGGCCTTTCTGCGGAACCAATTCTCTCTTGGTCTCTACTGTCCCGCTTTCCTGCGCTGGCTTGTGAACGTGTGAATGCGTGTCCTCCCTCGCTTCCACAGACGCGTGTCCCTGCGAAGGCACCAAAGGAGGGAGCGGTGAAGGTTTTTTCTTCCCCCCTGCCCGCCGCCCGCGAGATTCGAGGTCCATCGAAAGCAATCGCGCCCGCCCCCCCCGAAAGGGGGGGGGGTTTTCCACCCTAGACAGCCCTGCGGGCTTTCCTGGGGCAAGAGGTGGAAGCGGCGCTGCCTTGAAGGCAATCCGGTGGAGTTCAACAGGAGCTGATGCGTGGGCTGGGAGGGGGTAAGCTGGCAGCTCCACCTGTTGAACCACTGCAAATCCGCGGGTTTTTCGCCCTCCGCCTTTGGGTGGCACCCCAAACTCACGGGAGGAGCCGTTTAAGTCGGGGAGGGGGGGGGAGGAAAAGAATTAAATATTTTTACAGCCATCCGATTCATTGGAGTTTGATGGAATCTGGTATGCTGCTTGATGCGGTGCAGTTCAATCGTATGCATTTGGGAGCTGTTTCCTTTTATTGTTGTACACCCGGCCAGATGGGCGGTCCAGCAGTGAAAGAAAGAAAGAAAGAAAGAAAGAAAGAAAGAAAGAAAGAAAGAAAGAAAGAAAGAAAGAAAGAAAGAAAGAAAGAAAGAAAATATTAATCGAGAAAACTGGCTACGAGAATAGAGTACCACTTTTAACATCTTCTTGTACAAAGCAGAAGAAAACGGAAAGATCAATAGAATTAGGAATGTGAAAGCGAAGACGGTTTTGTCCCGTTAATAAGTAGAATGATCGGGACAAACATGCCTTTTATTTTATTCCTGTCCTGCTAACATTTCGTTTCTGCGCTCGGTGTCCCCGTCCCTGTTTGGCTGGTGGTGTCCCCTGGAGCTTTGGCGGGGCCAGACTATCAGCCGAGGCGGAGGGGGGGGGTAGTGGACCATCTCTTCTCCGTCCTTCTCTGTCCTCGTCCTGACAGGAGGACCACTAAAGCGTTTTGCTTTGGGACAGTGCTGGAATGGGAAATGCGAGTTCAAGTCGGGTGATACATCCACTGTGGGGCAAAACAGAGCCCACTTGCCGAACGGGGGATGTCGGGCTTTGCCGGAAACGTAACTTTGCCAAGGAAGGAAGGAAGGAAGGAAGGAAGGAAGGAAGGAAGGAAGGAAGGAAGGAAGGAAGGATAGGAAGGAAGGAAGGAAGGAACTGATTATGGATAGAAGGAAGGAAGGAAGGAAGGAAGGAAGGAAGGAAGGAAGGAAGGAAGGAAGGAAGGAAGGAAGGAAGGAAGGAACTGATTATGGATAGAAGGAAGGAAGGAAGGAAGGAAGGAAGGAAGGAACTGATTATGGATAGAAGGAAGGAACTGATGATGGATAGAAGGAAGGAAGGAAGGAAGGAAGGAAGGAAGGAAGGAAGGAAGGAAGGAAGGAAGGAAGGAAGAAAGGAAGGAAGGAAGAAGGAAGGAACTGATGATGGATAGAAGCAAGCAAGGAAGGAAGGAAGGGAGGGAGGGAGGGAGGAAGGAAGGAAGGAAGGAAGGAAATTTTTATGGCCCGTTATTAGGGGAAAGAACCCCGAGTTCCTTCCTAATCACGTATTATCCGTGAAAATTCACATGTTGGTGGTCTTCTTAACCGGTGGGACCAGGAGAGGGATGAGGGTGGGGGAAGAGACAGTGTAGAACTCCCCTCCCCCCCCCTCCAATGATTACAAATGTGTCCTTAATTTTGAAAGAGGAGAAACATGGCCAAGCTTCGCCTGTGGATTATGGGAACTGTAGTCGAGCCGTGGCAAGGCGGTGTGTTGGGGGGGGGGGGAGAGAATGACCGGAAAGGATGGGGCTTGAATGTGAGCCGTCTATAATGGCCCGAAGGCCACACCAACAGATCTCAAAAGTTGCCCCAAAGGTGGCAACACGTCGCGGGCGGGGGGGCTCCAGATTTGGCCGCAGGAGGCAAGCAGGATGGCCAGAAATCCTGTGACGGGAAAAGACCGAAACGCCGATGCATAAATGTTAGGATGTCCAATCTCCAGTGTTCGCTTTTCATCCCCTAACCCGCTCCGGAGAGATGTCCGTAAAACTGAAGGGACAAAGGAACCTAATAGGATCGTATTGAGACGAATGGGATCGTATTTTTCTTCCTTCCTTCCTTCCTTCCTTCCTTCCCTCCCTCCCTCCCTTCCTTCCTTCCTTCCTTCCTTCCTTCCTTCCTTCCTTCCTTCCTTCCTTTCTTTTTCACCCGGAGCCGTGAGTAAATCCCACAAAAGAGAAAGATTTCACCCTCCCCCATCCCCTCCCTTCGCCTGCCCCCTTCCACCCCTTTGCGCCGCCACCTCTTTCTCACAAGGGCCATTTTATTGCCCGCATAATCCGATGAAAGAGGTGGGTTCGGAAGGAAGAGCCTTCAAGGGGTGTGTGTGGGGGGGGGGGGTCTCTCTCGTGCTCTTTTCCTCCTTCTTCTCCCCGGTTAAAGGCCGCGTGGGGCTCTCAGCGGCTGCGCTTGGGGGGGGGGCTTCTAACGAGGCGCTTTTACACGGTTTTTACATTCAACCGCCTTTCCCTTTGAGCCCCGGCGGCGGCGATGGTGGCGTCGCTCCGACGGTCACGGCCGCTTGGACTCTTCCTGTTGTTGTCTTGGTAGTGCCTTCGCCTCGGTCCGCAGCCCGTTCGCAGTGGGCGGGACCCCTGGGAGTCCGTGGGGACGTCGATCAAGTCGGGGCCAACCACTTCCATTCATTTCAGTGGGTCTGCTGCAGGAGAGATTGGCATTAAACTCTCGCCCCTCGGGGTTTTTTATCAGCGTTTTAGAGGAAATAAATCCTCGTAAGCCGCCTGGAGTCCCTGTTTGGAGAAAGGCGGGAGAGGAATGGAAGATAAAAAAAAATGTCTTGTTAAAATTATTTTTATCTGTTTATTTTATTTATTAGATGTTTACGCAGCGAAGGTCAATCTGGGTGGTATTATTATTATTATTATTATTATTATTATTATTATTATTATTATTATTATTATTATTATTATTATTATTATTATTATTATTATTTATTAACCACACAGGTGACTACGCTGGATTTTGTATTACCAATCACTAGTCGAACGCTTCCCAAGCGTGTTTAGGACTCAGTGATGTATGGGCGAATTATGCGAACAGATCCCAGTAAGGCAGCTTTCTGCATCTGACGCATGGTGACTTTTTTGTCAACTCCAATTTCTTCTAAATACTTGCTTAACTCTTTAGGCACCGCACCCAGCTTACCGATTACCACTGAGACCACCTGTACCGGTTTATGCCAGAGTCTCTGAAGTTCTATTATTATTATTATTATTATTATTATTATTATTATTATTATTATTATTATTATTATTATTATTATTATTATTATTATTATTATTATTATTATTATTATTATGCAGCCCTTGGCTCTGTACTTGAGATTTGTTCCGCTTTGGTTTGTTTGTTTTCGACGTAGCTTGTGCGGTTTTTAAGGCTTGGGGTCGAAGGATCCGAGGGGTGGGGGATGGGGTCGGACAGTCCCAACCCGAAGAAAGCTCAGAGGCTGTAGGCTGACCTCAAAGGTCCGTCTTCCCTGAAGGCTTTCGGCCAACGCGGCAGGCGTCTGGGGTAGCCAAGTTCGCCCGACACGTGTTTCCTTCCCTGCAGGCATTCTCACGTGCGGCGCGTCTTTGGCGCTTTTTGCCTTCACGCCCTGGTTTTTCCGCGAGGGGACGCCCTTTCCCGACACGTCAAGCATCGCAGCTCCATTCATTTAGACGGGACTTAAGCCAGCCGGTCCGGCAAGGGGCTGAATAGAAACCCCGCGCGGAGATCTGCTAGTTTTAAAGACTCAACCCTCCCGCGGGTCTTTCAGACGGCGGTGCGTCGGAACACCCCACCCCACCCCCCCTTCCAAATTCAACGCGAGATGCGCTCTCCTGGCTGTATTTTCCCCATTTTCAGCGGGTGGGGGAAACTTTAAAGCTGCTTTTGCTTTTAAAGGCATGGTCTTTCCAAAATTAAAGGCTAGGCACCGCCCGATTAGGGAAAAAAAAAAACTCTTCTAATTCCCTGTTCCTAACTTGAGTCTGTCTTAAAAGTTCTCCGCTGTATATGGTCCCTCATTATTGCAAGCCGCCTTGGGTCCTTTTCCAAGGAGAAAGTCGGGGTAAAAAAATAAATTCAAAATAAAATAAATGACGTGATCTCAGCCGGAAAGGGGGGGGGCTTGATATTAATGTCAGTAACACGAATAACGGCGTTCTCTTGGTCTATCGCCTTTTGCTCCCAAACTTTTAAAAACAGACTAGCGCTTCCTATTAGACAACCTTTGTCATTCAAGCCCATTAGGAAATTTCTCTGTATATTCACATATATCAAGATTTGGCAATATACAGATACATGTTACAAAGTCTTATTCCTTAGATCTTCTTCTTCAGGAATTACTATTTAAATGAAACTCCAAGTTACTGGGGGGGGGGGCCATACAACTTTTTTCACGCGGCTCCCTGGTTTGTTCTCTTCTCCTGTTTTATGTGGCAAAATAAAAGGGGGGGGGGAGCCAGCCACGCAGACCGCCGACTCGCTCTCTCTTTTACCGCTGGCCTTCCTATACCTGTTTTCAAATTTAAGCAACCGTCAGGCTGTCTCCCCTGTGGTAGGGAATGATTCCCATATGAAATCTAGGGTTGACAGAGGTCTTATTTTTTAAATAATAATAATAATAATAATAATAATAATAATAATAATAATAATAATAATAATAATAATAATAATAATAATAATAATAATAATAATAATAAAAATCTATTTGGGCTTATCTTGCTCTTGGAAAACCAGAGGGGGGTTGAGAGAGAGAGAAAGAGATGCAGGGGGAAGCCAGATTACATCTTAAACCTGAGCAGGGGAGGGGAGGCAGAGAAGCGCTGAACGGCAGGGAGCCGCCCCTCCCCCCCTACAAGGAGTTGCTCGGATCTGAAAGACGCGAGGACCATAAATCAGAAAATCGGGGGTTCTGTGGAAGGGCGCGGCGGAGCAGAAAAACCTTTAGTTATGATCAAACAGCCCTATCCGGAGCTAAACTTGGTTTATTTGTGTGCTGATGGCTGGCGCCGGTCCTGGGTTAATCCCGCTCTTTCCTCGACCTGGCCGGGGCAGGTGGAGAGGAGCGGTGATTCTCAGGCCTCCTGCACCTCTCACCCACCCGCCCACCCTCCTTTTTATTTTAATGGCATATACGCATTTGATAACAGATCGGTTTCGGGTTTTGCAGCCCAGAAGCCAGCTCGCTTTAATTTTCCTGGATTGTGAACTAAAAAAACAGCAACCCGAAAACGATTTTTAAAAATGCAAATTTTACTAAATTAAAAGCCAGGCTTTGCCAGTCATTCTTCTGGAAGGTGAGTCGGCTGGAAAGCCCGAGTCTAGAAAAGGACTGGTTCAAAAGTTACTTTTTTATTTCAGTAAGCTGCATATCTCAAAAGAGTTTTTGTTTTTTTAATGTCAACCATGACCTCCTTCTTTGTAGAGTCCAAAAGCTGCTGTTTTTAAGCTCCGGTTCCAATCGGATTCGAACTGACACTGGGAGGCCACTTTGGCTCTACTAACTTTCCCAGGGGTACTGGAGTAACAATGATCCCATACCAAAAACGGTACTCTTTCCCAGCAATGAGAGCGCTTCCTCCCGTTGAAAAAAAAATGCGGCTTCTCTGAAGTTATAAAATAGCAAATAGTTGCCGGGGCTAAAACAGTAACAATGCTACTTATAGCATTAAAAGTACTATCAACATCACCTCGTGGCCTTTAACCAGTACTAGTACTGCTCTGCAGTAACGGTACTACTTTGCCATACTGAAGGAGCGCTGTTTTGATATTAGAGTAACATTCCAGCGGTTCTTTCTAGGGGCGATGTTCCAAGATCTGCAGGTCTTCTGGAGAAAATGGGGGTTTTTCCCCCCCACCCCTACAATTCCCCCCTTTTCCTCACTCTCTTCTCAGTTCATTGCGGGGTGGTTTGCCACTAAATGACCCTGGCAGAAACATGATGGGGTGTATCCCGATTGGCTGAGAGTCAGAGTACTGGAGGACTATGGAGGGGTCCAAGGGGCCCGTCCTAGGAAGGCGGCTGGGTCCGGATCCAGCCCACGGGCGTTCAGGTCCCAACATCGGATGGCCTTGTCTGAACCCATCATCACCCCAGCCACACTTCCTCTCTTTCAATCCGCCTTGGGTCCTTTTTCCAAGGAGAAAGGCGGGGTAAAAAATACTATTTATTTATTTATTTATTTATTTATTTATTTATTTATTTATTTATTTATTTTTGCATTTATATACCGCTCCCATTTCCCAAAGGGAACTCTGAGCGGTTCACACAAGAAGATAAAAACAGGACATCAATTTAAAATTGCTAGGTAAGAGGCGTAAAAACTAAGGAATGGGAAAAAAAAAACCTTGATACAACCCTAGCAATTGCCTAAGGCATCCCTGAATAGCCGGGTCTTAACTGCACTTCTAAAGGACGCCAGCGAAGGAATACTCTAAAATAAAATAAAATAAAATAAATCTTTTATGTTAAATCTTCCTTGGGACGCCCTTCACACACAGACACACAGACACAGACACAGACACAGACACAGACACAGACACAGATACACACACAAACGTACGCACGCACTCATTTTGCAGTGGAGGGGGGGGGAAGGAGCGCAGGTTTCATCCTTTCAGGTCAACACATGGAAGTGTGTGTGGGGGGGGGGGCGCCTTGCCTCGGCCGGTCTCCGCACGCTGAAAGCAGAGGAGGAAGAGAAGCCAAGACTTTTGGAGAAGGGGAGCCGGAAGGGTGACAACAAGGGAGCCGGACTTAAGCCGTGCTTTTTTGGTGAGAGAGAGGGAGGGGAGGGTCTGAGCCCTCGCTCGGCAAAAAAAACGGGGCTGGGGGTGGGGGTGCGGATGTGCCTCTTTTTGAGCTGCTCCATTCAAAGATCCGGAGTGGTGTAAGATGGTTGCAAAGGCACCTTGGCAGAGGACTCCTCTCATTCTGATTTTGGAGCTACACACACACACACACACACACACACACACACACGCCCCTGGCCTTTCCAAGGCAATTCACCTGGATATAACGAGGGATCCTGAACGGTTGATTTAACCAGCTAGGAGCACCAAGGCGGATCCATGCGTTCCACAAATGGCAGTCGCGGGAGCACCTCCCTCCTGTTCGGGCCAAGCGGAAGAAGGCAAAAAAAAAATGACTAACGTTAATCATGGAGTCAAGGAAGCTGCTGTTGGTATCTTCGGAGTAAAATTCTGTTTCGCACCGCATCTTCAGACATAAGCTGTTTATTCATGTCTGATTAGCAATAGCTGACACTTCATTAACCGATAATTGAAAGAGATCATCACCGCAACCCATTGCCCTTTTCCCTGGTTTCATCAGCTGGACCGAACTATGCCTTTCAAGGCTGTAGTAACTCTTTAACCACTCAGATGGTACTCACTGGGAAAGGCTTGTTTGAAGGACGGGTCTGTTGGGCTTTAGTGCCGCCCTTGAATCCGGTCCATTTATTTTGTGTTGTACGCCGCCTCCTGCGGGGCCGTTTAGGCTGAGAGGCGGAATAGAACTAAGCATCGGAGGTCGCCAGCTTCCATTTCCAATGGCAGTCGCCTGCCAGACTTGCTCTGAAACAAATCTCACAGCTTGAACAAAAGTGGGAAGAACATGGTGACAGGTTGCAGACGTTGTGTTTCGTTCCTGTATTTCCACAAGGCTCCATCAATTCTAAGACAGTCAAACATATTTACTTAAAAAAAATAGGCCCACTTGGAAAACTTGTTCAGGATCATCTTCTGGATCTCGTTTCCTGGCCAAACTGGCGGGAGGCAAATGTAACAAACAAACAAACAAACAAACAAACAAACAAACAAACAAACAAACAAACAAACAAATAATAAAAATAAACATAAAAAAAACAAAAATAATAATAATAATAATAATAATAATAATAATAATAATAATAATAATAATAATAATAATAATAAATAAATAAATAAATAAATAAATAAATAAATAAATAAATAAATAAATAAAACTTTCACCTGGAAGCTAAATGCCATCTATTCTCATTGTTTATTTTTATTTTAAAAGCCCCGCCTTTTCCCTTAAAAAGGACCCATGGGGGCTTGCATCATTGAAAGGCAAGATTGAAAGCTGGAAACAGTAAGTATACAACTGCTAGGAAAAAAAAATTCAGATACCGAACAATTTTTTGTTTGGAAAGAATGCCACGGAACCGATAAGAGTGGTACACCCCAGGAAGTATGTGTCAATCTTATTTATTTTTTTAGATTTCATTTTTTAGATTATTAGATAATCATTTTTTAGATTTCCTACGTTTAGAGGCACTAACAGGACAATATGCAAAGAGTCACCCAAAGTAAATGTCTACTGCATGTCAGCCATCTAGGTGGGGAAAAATATTCAATAATTTTTCGAGTTTTCAACAACGTTTTTCCGACTTGTCATTCCTGGTGCATTCCTTTTAATTTTTAAACGGGGGCTTTTTTTTTTTTACCACCACCACCCTTTCTAAATTAATCCAAAAAACACAGTAAATGATTCAGGCAGGAACTAGCTCAGCAGGGAATTATTCCAGAATCTGACTACGCAGCAAAATCACCTCATTGAAAAAGGAATGGCAGATTTATTAACCTGTTTCTCTTTAAAGGTAGGAGACAGAGCTTTTTAAAAAAAGAAAAGAAAAGAAAAAAGAGCAATACAACGGAGTCGTTTTCTGAGGCTCTCATTTTGCAACAGGGCATAACTACCCGGTAGCTTTGAATACGGAGAGAATTATTGGGGTCTCGGTTTATTTTCCCAAATGAGTTCGGTAGCCAAAAATCTGAACAGGAAGCCATTGTGTTTTAAACCCGTGCCTTGCGGAGAAGCGGCTTGAAGGACTTTAAGCAAAGGAGAGATCTCACTCCTCTGCTAGATCTCCGGATCGATCCCTATGTAGCCGCTGTACCGCGGATTTCTGGAAAAAACACACTAATTAAAAATAACCCAATCGTTTTAGCAATGTTGCCTTTGTAAATCAGATACCTTGGGAGGAAATGAAAGTCGATATTGTTTGTAGAAAGACCTGTGTTCCATTCCGGGATTCACATAAATCCTGTACACATATTCTGAGCCTAGAATTTAGGGTCTGGTATAGAACCGAATACTGGAACTGAATTTTGCCTCGGGTATAGAACCGAATGCTGGAATAGACGGTGGGTGACAGATCTCCTTTCAATTAGACACTCGGGACACACACGACCTTCAAGATTGTTCTGCCAGACCAAGGTACCCGCTGATCGACACTTACCCGGGCATAAATCTGGTCAGGTTAGTTCTGGTGTGGGTTTACCTCATCTCTCTCTCTGCATTATATATGCTGTGCATTATATATATATATGTACCATGTGTTATAATGTACTTCGTATACATGCCCTGTGACAGCCACTGGGTAGAGCTTCAGACAAGGATTCAGTAGGCGTGAGTGGGCATCCACCCTCAGCCATGGACACTCAATGGGGTTGGGGTGGATGCGGGACAATGGAAACACGAGTCCGTACACATCTCCCTGTAACTTGGATGCAACTTCAGGTCACATCTTTGTATTGGTTTTGTGTGATTGTACAAGCCAGCTCTCTCAGGGTAAAACACACACACACACACACACACACACACACACACACACACACACACACACACACACACACACACACACACACACACACATCCCTCAGTGTCTTTCTCTCCCCATGGTGTGTGTATCTTTGAGCTCTGATTTTGTGTGAAGGCATATACACAAAAATATCCTTATGAAGAAGACCCACTGGAAAAAGTGGAAGAAACTAGTAGGAAAAGAGGAAGATAGGACACAAGAGGGGATAGATTCGGTAAAGGAAGCCATGGCTTTTGGTTGGGAAGTTCTGGCAAGGCTGTTAATGAGAAGACCTTTGGGAGGCCATTAAGTTTTAAGGTTGCTTTGAACCAGAAGCGATTGGAGGGCACCTAAGAACAACAGGCACATCTGCGAGATTGCCTTCTGTGTATAAGAGAATGGAAGCAACAGACGGTTGCCTCAACCTCTCAGAAAGATGTCCCATTAAGTTCAGTGGGAGCTGCTTTGTTCCAAGGGTGAAGCGTTTGTGTCTCCATTAATCTTATGTCTTAAAGATACAGTCTGGCTGATTTCTCCTCTCTCATTTTGTGAGCACGTATAGGAGAATGCGTAGAGGTGTACTGTATACATATTCATAAGCACCACACCTATTGCGATGTTGAATCTGTCCAGCTGCCTCCTCTACACGTGTGTATTGCGTCTGCAAATTAGAAAACTGAAAAGCAGCAAAAATTAAAATAATATAAACAAACAAAAAAAAGAACCAAACCAAACCAACCTAATCCCAATATTTGGGTCTGGGGTGCAGAGACGTTGACCAGGTTCACAGCAGTTGTTCAGTAGCACAATAAGAGTTTACGCCTACCCACATGAACACACCGCCTTTTCGAAAAGATGTTGCAACGGGCGTGTGTGTTGTGTCGTTACAGTCGTGACCGATTCTTCGTGACTCCATGTCCATGGAGTTTTCTTGGCAGGAGTACTGGAGTGGCTTGCCAGTTCCTACTCCAGGCGCCTACAGCACCTGGTATTCCCTGGAGGTCTCCCATCCAAGTACTAACCAGGGCCGACCCTGCTTAGCTTCCGAAATCAGGCGAGATCGGATGTGCTGAGGGCATCTAGGCAGTAGAACCAGTTTACCAACCAACTTCGGGAGTCATCAGAACTTAATTTCCCTGCCGGGAAAGACATGCCTAGGGAGGGGGTATGGCCGACTCAAAGCGTGCGATTTCCCTATAAAGTTCCACTTTTGTAATTGTTTTTTTGTGATGGCTACACGCTCCTCAACTTGTTTTGCTTCTACTGTGTAAAGTTCAGGGTGATCGATGTGTCTACTTTTCCAAGAGCACCCTAGAAATCTTATCACAAGGAACCTGTCGTGATAAGAACCTGTTGTGTTCTTATAAAGCTGCCAGCAGGGCAGCTTTATAGGAACAGCGCGAATGGATCTGCTGTGAACAATTTTCCTTTGTAGTAATAATAACACAGTAATGCGCCAGGGAACCAGACGGTATTCAAACAGGAGATAGCGCGAAGCAGACGGATCGCCATTACTAGCCCGGTGCTCTTGAAATAACCCGGGCTTTCCCGGTTTTGTACCTTTGCATCTAGAAATCCTTTCCCCCATTTATTTGGGAATTGGTTCCATTTGTAACCCTCCATTCAGAAGCAATGTACTTTGGAGTCCATGCGGTTCGATTGTCTTATTAAAAGATTAAACCTCATAGATCTGGGTAGATTCAGACGCCTTTGGGATCGCGCTGGAATCCCCTTGAAATCTCTGCGTCCAAACGAAACGGGTTTTCTTCAAGGGGTAATCCCCCCCCTTGAAGGAATGAAAGGCTGTGATCTCCACACACTCCCGAGTCGGGTTTTAAAACAACAATAACAAACAAACAAACATTCAAATCACGCGTTGTGAAGCGCCCAGAGTGATCTTGTCAGACGGGTGACAGATAGATAGATAGATAGATAGATAGATAGATAGATAGATAGATAGATAGATAGATAGATAGATAGATAGATAGATAGATAGATAGGATTTCAGTCCGAATAAACACAGTGGGGTTCAATACCAGGAGTTATATGTGATTCTGGGACCAGTATCCTGAACAGGTGTGGATCAGCATTTAGATACTGAAATGACCAGAATGATTTAAAAGGGAATGGTCCAAAATGAAGGATTAACACGGGATCTTTCGGCTAGCTTTGCAACCGATTTTTATTTTATTTATTTTATTTTATTTTATTTATTTTATTTATTTTATTTGCCCTTAGTTTAGAGGAAATTGGACTTCATTCAGGTCCGCCTCTAACCGGGCACTCCAATTCCAGCAGACCCTGGTTGATCTGTTTTTCCCCCCCTCTTTTTTTTCCAGGAGGAGATTATTTTTCTACACCCAACATCTCCTTCCTGAATGTCTGACGATGTCCATGAGAAATCAAGATCTGTATTTAAAACAGAGTTTAAAACTCATGAGATGTCTTGGACTCCATTTCTTGGAGTCTTTCAGACCCCTTTTTGTTTTGCTACTTTGTTGGTGTCCACAGCCTAGTCATGAGTTTGAATCTATCCTCAGTCTATGCCATCAAATTCTGTGTTTTAAAGGGAGTGCACTTGTTCAAATAACTTCTCTTTCTTTTTTTAAACTGTGTAAACTAAGCAAGATGTCTATGCTATGGACACCTGTATCTACCTCCTCTGCATCATTAGATCCATTAGATCCATACAATTATTGTATGTGATTTCAAATTCAGATATGACCAGATAGGTCTCTGGCCCTCATGAATTTACATGCACCGTGGTTCCCAACCTTGGCTCCCCACTGGTTCTTGAACTACATGTCCCAGAAATCCAGGCCATCACAGCAAGCGGAGAAGGCTTTGGGGAGGTTTAATCCTTCATCATGAGCTGTGCTGGCCAGGATTTCTGAGAGTTATCATCCAAGACTATCTGGGAGCCAATGTAGGCAACCACTACTCTAGGAGATTGGGTTCGGGGACAGGGAAGGGAGGGATTGACAAGGAAGGACAGGGACACCATGGCAGGAGATAAGTACCACCTCTTGTTACCTCGACTTCTCCTCCTGCTAAACATCATTAAGTCTAGAAGAGAGATTTCCTTACTTTAGTTAAGGTTCTGGCTTGGATACAACCAGGGCTGTCTTTGGTGTTAATCAGAGATCCCTGCCCATTTGTGATTTAAAAATCAAAGTAACAAGTGTATTGCTTCGTGCCCTGTACTACTCTGTTGAGCGCATCATTCCTGGCTTAAAAGCTTGAAAGATGACATCTTTGCTGACACAAATAACTAAAGGAGAAAGCCAACCTATTGACATGAATTGGTGCATGGAGATTTTCTTGACAGGACCAAGGCTTTCTTCCTGACATCATCCTAGATTCTCTGATGTTCTGTTAAAAACTGCAAATTTGATTTTAAAAATAATAATCATGTCCTAAGGTAGTGCACAGCTTATTTCATACCTTAGGACAGCTTGGTTTACTAAGGTCCTGGGAATCTGGTTGGCCACCCTGAAATAATAGCCCTGGTTTTGAAATCCAGTTGTTAACCCTCAATATAGTAGACCCCTTCCATTGAGGTAAGGGCCCCCTTGAGCCAATGAGCGTTGAGTAGGCGCTGGTTTCAAAAAATTCAATCAGTGGATCTACTCTGATTAGGACTGAAAATGGGATTTCGCCATACTTCCTGCATTTAAGTTTTCTTTGGCATTCCAGTTCACAACTCCACCCCAGCCACACATGTTCTGTTTATATGCCTTGACTTTTGGGTCACGCTCATGTCCATGAAAATTCAGGTTACATCACATTTGTTCATCTGTACAATGGCCAGGACGGTGTTGTTTTTTGCTACAAGAGACCGACAGGGAAACTGTTTTTGGAAACAGGCAGGCACAAAACAGGGGTTGACAGCCATATATAAAAGGAATCTAGAAAAGCTTGGATACCCAGTGTGGTGTAGTGGGTACAGTGATGGACCTGGGTCCTAAACCCCACCCAGCCATGGAAGCTCACTGGGGGAGTGGAACTGGTAAAACCGCTCCTTCAATATCTCATTTACCTTGCGTTGGCTCAGACTTAATGGCAAGTAACAGCAACAACAACTAGCAAGTTAACATGCTCTCTTGCAAGGTACCACAACACCTGTTGGCTTTAAAAAATACAGTAGTCTGTTTTAATTACTTTTCAGATCTTCTAGAACTGCTGGAATCCATCTATAATCCAAACATCCACATGATGGGGGACAATTTACTTATTTACTTACTTACATACTTACTTACTTACTTACTTACTTACTTACTTACTTACTTACTTACTTACTTACTTACTTACTTACTTTTACCCTGAATGCCTATAGTGTAGTGTCAACAAAAGTGGAAGAGAACCACAGTAGGTTTGTGAGTTATGGGACCTATCTAGAATGTGGAAAGGTACCAGTAGAGATATATTGGTGGCTGTAGTCCAGCTAACTAACTAACTAACTAACTGACCACAGCATTTTTCTTTGTATAAGACTATGTTTTTTCCTAAATTTGTTAGACTAAAATTTGACGGTGGTCTTACGCACAAGAGTAAGCCAAGGAGAGAACCATGCAGTTACAAAACTATAATTCTGGGTTGGAAAAGTGGGGGTGGTCTTAGACATGGGGGCATCTTATAGACAGAAAAATATGGCAACTAACTAACTAACTAACTCCCCTCCCCCCCCCAAATCTCTAGCCAAGGCCTGGAACAAGTGTATTTAAGACTGAGAAAGGTATTGCACTTCTCTGGGCCAAGTTCAGTGTTAGAGAAATGCACGTGAGCCAGAACTGAAGACACAAGGAGGGATGGAAGGGTCTCTTACTCGGTATCTCAGTATTTCCAGTTGAAGCAAAAGATGTTGGGGAGCCATGTAGCCATCACAAAAAACAAATACAAAACTAGACTAGACTAAAACTACTGTAAAACTAAAACTAAGACTAGTTTAGAAGTTTAAAACTAAAACTAAAACTAGACTAAAGGGAAACAAAAGGAGGGATATGGCAGTGAATGCAGAATGGCCAGGGTGCTCAGAGAAGCTGGGAAATGATCCAAGGAGGGCAGGGAAGGAAGGGGGTTTAGTCTTCCAGATTGGGATCCCAGCAGGACGGAGTCACCCTAATGCCTAGAGTTGCCCACCCCATAGCGGTTGGTCCTCTGCTCTCTTTAGTTTGCTCCATATCACTCAAGGTTAGTGGAAGGAGCCTTTTCCCTGAATTGATGATGCTTTCCTTCTGAAAGTGGCCTTGCCGTCTGATCTAGTCACCTTCTCCAAGCAAGGCAGTCTTGAGGTGTGTCCAAGGGATGGGGGGGGCAGGGGGGGGACATGGAAGGTTTACAAGAGAGCCAGCCCCCTTGGGTGCTGCAATCCTAGGGCCCCACTTGCAGCCCAACACTGGGCCTTGGAGTCCCAACGTTTCCAATCTGAACGAGGGATCCAATGTTGAAGATCAGGATGGGTCGGGGAGGAGAACAACGTGCAGGTGCCTAAGGAAAGCCGATGGCTTCTGCAAACTTCTTTTTGGAGTCTTCCCCCTGGACTGGAGAGAGGCCGACGGACCCCACCCATCCTGTGCCCCTGTTTCTGTACCATCCGTTGGGTTGTCGGTGGTCGTGGGTGCCAGTTGGCCTGGTGTCCATACTTTGGAAAAGAAGAGGGGGCAAGGTGGGGGACAAATAGAAGGCACTGGCGGGTTCGGGGTGCCTGAACCCCCCCCCCAAAACTGATTGTACTCGTGTTGGAATTGAACGAAGCCCAACCCCTGAAGTTCTTCAGGCGTTAAGCAGTGTTGCCCATTATCTGGGTCTTCCCAGCTGGGCACGGGCTGGCAGCCTCTCTTTCCGGGGATTGAGGGGGGGGTGTCTTCCCAACAAGGCGTCATCCGGGATTCTGCCTGAGCCCAAAACACGTGTTCTGCCTCTGAGATGACGCGACCTTTCTTTCCTTTTTACACGGTCGCTTCCCTGGGCTTCTTCTGGGCACGCACTGAGTGGCCACTTCCTTCCCCTTCGAACCCGTCCCTGTTTTCTTTCCCGTGTACACTCGCGGTCGTGTGAATAGGTCAGCCTTCGCTTGTCTCCCGAAGGCGTTGGACTACACCTCCCGTTGTCCTGGTGTAGCGGGGTTGGGGAACCCCACTGGGACACTGACCGCCTCCGGGGAGAGGCGTTGAAGTGGGCGGATGGTGCCACGGGTCGTTAAGGCGCTGCGGGAGTCGCTTCCAGGTTTTCCCGTTGCGCCCATACAGACGTTCGTTTATTCTGTGGATTTATCTAAATCTGTGGATGAGGGATATTGTGGAACCAGGGAAAAGCGGGTGGCTTTACGTCGATCGCCTCTAAAGAACCTCCGGGAAGTCTTATAAGGAGGAACCGGGGTGGGGTGGGGGTGGGGATGCAGGGCCTGAATTCACTGAATTCACACAACCGAGCAACCCTCATTTCGGGCAGAAAGGGACACGGCGTCCAGTCGCCCGAGCGGCCAGCTAGGCAGGCCCAGGCCGTAATTACCCGAAGCTTCCCGTCCTTTAGATTTGAACGTCCCTTCCTTTGGAGATAAAACCCCCGCCTTGATGGAGCCTCCCCCGCACATTCTGATTCTGCTAGTTGTCCTTTCGACTTTAAGAAATCGTCCCGCAGTGTCAGGGCGGTTGGCAGCAGAATGGTGCAAGAAACACTTTCCTTATCCGCGTTTTCCCGGGCAGTTATTTGTTTATTTATTTATTTATTTATTTATTTATTTATTTATTTATTTATTTATTTATTTATTGGTAAAGGGGAGAGGGACGGGACGGGGGTAGTCCAAGGGAGGTATTCGGGTTCGATTGTCGTCTCCTCCCTTCATGCTTTTGGACAGCGGTTGTGTGGGAGTGCCCCTGTGTGTGTGTGCTTCCAAGCCTGAAGATAACACACAGAGACACACATACACACACACTTGCTTTCCAAGCTGGCTCTGTGTGTGTTGTGTGTGTGTGTGTGTGTGTGTGTGTGTGTGACTCCAAGCCACAAGACAACACACACACACACACACACACACACACACACACACACACACACACACACACGCTTGCTTTACAGGCTGTCTGGCTTCTTCTGGAAGTCATCCTCCGCCGCGCCTGTCCCCCCCCCCCCACACCCCCACACCCGCCAAAAATAGACCGCCAGTCGCGCGGCGGGGAGGGGAAAGGCAAGGAGGGGAAGGCAGCCCGCCGCGCTGCCCTGGGGCAGGTAGTTCCTTCAGCTGCCGCGCCATTGGCAGAGCGAGGCTGGCAGGACTGGGCTGGCAAGCAGAGAGACCGAGAGACAGGCGAGAGAGCGAGAGAGGGAGAGACGAGCCAGGGGAGGGAAGGAGGATCCCCATTCCCTGCAGAAGCCGCCGCCGCCGCCACCGGGACGAGCGAGCGGAGGCGGCTGAGCCCCGGCGAGGAAGACACAGGGACCAAAAAGTCGAGGACACCGATCGGGTCTCCTAGGGGCGGCCCCAGGTGGCACCCCGCGCCCAAAGGAGAAGAGCCCGGGAGCTTGCCCTCGCCTGGCTTTTTTTTTTTTTTTTGGTTCGGGCTGGAAAGAAGCCGCCCACAGTGGCCGAGAGAGAGAGAGAGCCCAGAGGGCGGACCGACTGTTTCGGAAGCGTCGCCTACCGCCGCCGGAGCTTGGAAGGGGCCTCCCTGTTCTTTGACGGTGGCTGTCGGAAGGGGAACACTCCCCCTACAGTTCTCTCTCCGTCCTGTAAGTCTCGGTTACTATTTTTGAGGGTTTCTGCTTTTAAAAGGGGAGGTGGAATAACGCTTTTTTAAAAAGACACCATTAACTCTTCTTTCGTCTTGGCGATCAAACGATCAGACCTGTCGTGGGTCCGGCGGTCTTCTCTCTCTCTCTCTCTCTCTTTTGGGGGGGGGGAGAATTTTAATTGCTGGTCCTGTGGCCATTATTTGGGTAGCGCATCGGCGTGGCGTCGCTTGGGGGGGGGGGTCTCCTTCCCTCTTCTCTATCCTTCTTCCAAGGATCGGTGGTCGCGACGAAGCGTCTGGTGTGACCTCCAAGCCTTGCACGTTCCCTGCCGCTTTCACCTTCCCTAGACATTTCTCGCCAGCTTCTGTCGGAGATGTTGCTGCGTCCCGCGAAAACTCACACCGGAGAGAAGCTGTTATCTGTTAGAACGAGTCCCCCTCACTAACATTTCTGCAGATCTACTTGTGCATTATAGTGCAAACCTATGGTAATGATAAAATACTCGGATATTCCGCCTAGAGGAAGTTGCTCCTCTGATTTGGAGGCGGGGGGGATCCTGTTTTTAAAAGTTTAAATCCAGTGCCTAATCACCTTAGAGTCTTAGACTAAACGCCAGAGCAGTCAGTGATACTTACTTCCCAGTAAACTGAGGAGGATTTACAAGATCGGGTCCATAAATGCTGCCCGAGCGAATCCAGTGAGGTTTTGACCTCCAATAAGAGTCGGCGCCGTTTCAAAAGGAAATCAGGGTTCTACTTGAGCTCAAGCGGATTTGCCTTACGCTAAAGATCTCCTTTTCTGTTTTATCAGCTTTATAGCTTCGGTTCTGTTTTGCTGGCTTTTGTGTGGCTGTGTGTGTGTGTGTATCTTGTTTCGTTATTTAGCTGCCAAGAGGTTTGTAAAGCCCCCCGAGCCCCCACCCCTTTCCTACGCGGATCACTTCTGGAGGTCTTCTCAGGCAAATTATCCTTCTGAGAAAAGGGCCATTCAAAAAATTAAATCGATCTAGGCTTAATCGAAGGGGTGGAAGAGACTCAAAGGTCGCTTGGTTGCCTGCTTCATTCCTGTTTTACCGGGCGGGAGTAGCGGAGTTAAGGGGACGGACCTTAGAACTACCGGCGGGCCTTTGGTGGAAGAGGTTAAAAGGGGATCCCTGACCTCCAAGTTTTTTTTTTTTTGGGGGGGGGGTTGTCTTACGAAACAGGGTCCTTTTTCCTTGCCTTTCTGAGAAGCTGATTTCCGAATAAAATGAGGGGCGGGGGCAGAGGCGGAGGTGTAATCGGATTCCATTGAACTCCGTGGGACCCCAGGCTGAGAATCAGTAGCTAAACTGCAAAATCCGCCCCCAAATAAATTAAAATAAAATACAGCGATCGTTTTAAGAAATGGAGAACGAAGAAAAAAGTCTGCCGCGATCCTACCCGTCGGATCCAGGCAGAGGGCGGGGCTTTTGTTAATCAACCCATTTGTAAAACTTTCGTTAGGTCCCCTAGATTCAGCGGGGAATCATTGGTTCTAGTTGATCACCGATCTCTTGAAATCAGCGGGGTTTTTGCTCTGAGTCCAGCCCGCTGGGTCTAACCGGACTTACTTCGGAGTGGGCGAGCGGTCCTGTCCGGTTGGCTGCGGAGCATCTCACGGCCCGTGGGTCCGTCCGTCCGTCCGTGAATCTTTGGATTGTTTTTGCTCCGTCTTTCCCGAGAAACAGAGAAAAACGGGAGAAAAAACAGAATTTCTAGGTTGCTTTCAAAAGCCTGGGCATCAACGGGGGCTGCAACGTGATTTTTCCAACAACGGCTTTTCTAACTCCAAAGTCAGGCGCTGAGAGAGAGAGAGAGAGAGAGAGAGAGAGAGAGAGAGGAGACCATTAATTGCCGTAACAAGCTCAATTAAGAGAGAGAGAGAAAGAGAATCAAATTAGCTGGGAGGGTCGGAAACCCGTAAAGGGCGCCCGGCGAAGCGAGAGCTCACTTGAAAGCGTTTTCAGTCTATCAAGAACGGCTCTTCCCAATTATATTAGTCAACTACCGTAGATAAGAAAAAGCCAATATTGTTTTCCCTCTCAGGGTGTGTGTGTCCCCCCCCCCCCCTTTTAGACATCATGAAATATGCAAGCCAAGTAAATCTCCAGTACTCCAAGGCGGTTTGTTTTTCCGCCCAAATTGGATCCGATGGGTGGGGGTCAAGGGCAAAGGGGTCTACTCACGAGTCAGGAGCCTTGTGACCCCGGAGGTTTCCTCTTGGGTAAGTGCGTTTAGGAAAAGACCCCTGGGTGTGTGTGTGTGTGATGTGAGTGGGGACTGCTCCCTCCGGGCGCCTTGGCCCTTTTCCAAAGAGAAAGGCGGGGTAAAAATACTCTAAAATAAATAATAAATAAATGATAGTTCTCCGGCAGATTCGGAGTGGCGCCGCTTTCCTCCCTTTGGCCCACCGTTGTGGGTCTGGAGAAATTGCCTGGCCTGGAGAAGTGATGGAGAAGGCCCTCCCTCCGACCTTCCTTGGGTCTTAGGCCGCGTCCTGGCAAACAAGGCTTGTTAAGCGCGTTGATCCGGGGATTAGGCGTCGGGCCCGGCGAAGCCATTAGGACTTCTCTCCCGTGAGAACAGGGACCTGGTTTGGGAAAGAGCGTCTATTTTAAGCAGATTAAAGCCCCCTCCGTGACTAGCTGCCGTTACAGCGAGGGAGAGATTAAGGAGAACCCTTGGCACGCCGTGTCTTTGGGACACAGAGATGCCCTAGGTGGAAAAACCCACCGAGAAATGGATGCCAAGATTTAGGTTAGGTTTATGCTCCGCCTTTCTGGCTCAGCAGCGGGATCCAGGCGGTGAGCAATAAGAGACATGAAAGCAGTCGACGTTTTTAAGAGCTTGCAATATCTGGAGTCGAGGGCAGGGTTCCACGGTCGCTTTGCCTGTAGGACCTAAGTCCGTTCTGCCCAAGTATTGTTTTATTTTTATTAGTAAAAAATAAAATAAAATAAAACCAGGCTTCCGCCAATACACCCCTCAGTCCAAACAGACTTGGAATGGAAGGACTCCAGCATCAAAGTCCAGGCACTCCAGTTCCCATTTAGTCGCGACAGATGAATTAAAATGAGTATTCCTAATTAATTCAGGCTTAATCACTATTCTTAATTAAAATAAAATTAGAAATAAAAAGGTTATCTGCCATACATCCACCAAGGTTTGCTTCCGCTGCTCAAGATGCTAATTATTAAAATATGTAGATTTGTCAATTGTATATCCACAGGGACCTGCTTTTCCCCCTCTGCTTGAAATCCGGAGGGGGGCATTTCTGTACACCAAATCCCCAAATTTGGCAAAACGGGTCTATTTTAGGATATAAGGTGCTTCTTCTTGTGATATTTGCAGGTTGCACACAAACAACTCTGATGATTCCTGACACCAAACAATTTTCGGAACAAGGTATCAAAACTCCACTGAAACCAGCTGCATGCTTCCACTTCTCCTTTTATTAAAGTTTGCAGCACAAAATCAGCACCAGCTCATGTACAAGCATGATAGTAATTGGGAGGAGAGAGAGAGAGAGAGAGAGAGAGAGAGAGAGAGAGAGAGAACTCAGATTCCACCCCAAATAGCTAAAACGAGATTGTCCTAATCACTCTCAATGGATCATCCAGTAAACAGAGGGATTACAAAATAATAATAATAATAATAATAATAATAATAATAATAATAATAATAATAATAATAATAATAATAATAATAATAATAATAATAATAATAATAATAATAATAATAATAATAAATCTCTGTGTGTAATGCATCCCTTAATTGGTGTGTTGTCTCCCAGTCCTTATTATTTGCCCTAATAATTGGTCCCGCAGAAAGATTTTTAATACAATGGTAGAGGCAAATCCATTTTAGAAAGCCCATTCCTGGTAAATGTGAAGTATAAGTAGAGGCTGCGCTGAAGCGAGGCACAAGTCAGCGTCATCTACACTTAGGTAGCAAACAAAGGAAGTGTGCCTTATTCTTTAGGGCTTTTGTGGGTACACACCCCACGGCCCAATTTAATGGATCGATGCTCCGTGGTTATCCATCCTGCTATGATTAAGATGGATATGACCGGGGTCAGAGCCTGCACAGTCCAAAATCATCCTCTCCTTCTCTCTCCAAAGGTCATATCAGTGCCTGCCCTGTTCTCACATTTCACTTGTCTTTCATAGTCCTTTCCATGAAATGGCCCTTGATTTCAGCAGCACAAAAGGGGGGGGGGGGTAGGAAGGTTGAGACGGGTGCAAAAATATATATTTTGTGTGTGTGTGTGTGTGTGTGTGTGTGTTGAATCTGGTCTCTGGGTGTCTGAATTTTGTTGTATGTGTATACTGTGTATATACACACAATGACAATAAATTATTATTATTAATTATTATTATTATTATTATTATTATTATTATTATTATTATTATTATTATTATTATTATTATTATTATTATTATTATTATTATTATAAAAATGCCGAGGGAACGTCTGGTCCTAAACTAGTGGTCGAGGTGTTCTAAAAAAGTACATTTTAGCCCTTTCGACCGGTGAGAGGCAAGGTACAAGCAGTGGTTGCATTTTGCTCTCGCTCTTCTATCTTCCACTGCAGCCAAAGGCAGAGAAGCATGCACCTTTGATATTTTTTCCCCCTCACAAACTTTTCCTTGTATTGAATGACATGAACATGGCAATCTTACACATCTCTGTTTTGGGGCCAGCCCACTAAATTCCATAGATCTTATCTGTGCAAGATCTCCATCCATACTGACTGGGATGCATATTATTAGCACTGCAATGCTATACCTGTTTACTCAGAGTCAGCCTTGTGGGTTTGCTAACATGCTATGTGTGCAAGTTGGCAGCCCCTGGTTCTCAACAGCACTGGATCCCTTTCCACACGACAGTGTACACATGTACACACGTTCACCCCTAACCTTAGCAGGTCTGCCGAGAGATGCCCGGTCAGCCAACATTTCCTTTGTTGCTGTTGTGTCATAAGAACACAACCTGATCCAGCATGGCTCTTCTTATGTTCTTATGTTCTTAAGAGCCCTGCTGGATCAGGCCAAAGGCCCATGTAGTCCAGCTTCCTGTATCTCTGAGTAGCCCCATCAAATGTGTCTGGGAGCGCAGGAAACTAGTGATCTGTCTCCTGATCCCACTCCCCTGCATCTGGCCCTTGAAGGACCCTGGTTTTAAGCCTGGAGATGATACATCTCTCCGTCATGGTTTGTCACCTGGGATGGACCTTTCCTCCAGGAATCTGTCCAATCCCCTTTTGAAGGCATCCAGGCCAGATGCCATCACCACCTCCTGTGGCAGGGAGTTCCACAGACTAACAACACACTGGGTAAAAAAAAATTACAGTAGTGACTGACTCTTTGTGAACCCATGTCCATGGAGCTTTCTGGGCAGGAATACTGGAGTGGCTTGGCAGTTCCTACTCCAGGCGCCTACATTTCCTTTCCTGCTTTTAAACATGTGAGTAGAAGGAATCAAGATTGGGAACTGAAAGCTCTTATCTTAGGTTTAGCCCTTGTTTTCATAAGTGGGAGTGAAGGCAAAGGCTTGGGAGGTATAGACAAGATTCAGAGATGGCCAGCTAAGGAAGATTTGAAAGTGCTTCCACACCCCACCCCTCCCATCCCCAAGCTTGGCGTTCAGCCTGATGGAGGTGATGGGGATTGGAGTCAAAAGCATCTGGAAGGAGCAAATATCCTCATTCATTTATCTAAGTGTTTGCCATAAATAAACAAGTATGACTGCTCAGATTGGGGCAGAATTTAGAGGAAGCCTCTTTTTCGCACTCTTTTATCCCTACCGGAATGAGAAATAATGGAGGATGCACAGATCTGTGCCTCTCCCTCTTCTTCCCTTGCTGGTTTAGAATTTCCTTCTTATTCAAAGGAAAAACTCACAGACTTTGAGAAGGGATGGCCTTTGAGGAGGGAAGACAGCAATTACGGTCTTCTCTAAATGCAGAAGAACAGCTGAAGGGATGAAGCAACCCCCCCCCCCAATAGGACCCCCTCTATTGACGCTGATGGGGGAGGAAGTAGAAAAAGCATATCCCACATTGCATCCTACCCAGGCCTGGTAGAAATTATGGTTTGGCTCCGATCTGTGTAAGGATGTGGCAAGCCTGGACAGAAGATAGAGCAATGTTGCTGGATAGCTCAATGGTTTTGGTCTCTGGCTGCTGAGCCAGAAGCTGTGGGTTCGATTCCCCGCTCCCAGCTCTGCAGTGCTAATATGATTTTTTTTTCCTAGTAGGCCTCTGGGTGATCTACAATAGAGAAGCAAAGACTTAGTGTGGATTCCTAGTGGTTCCACAGTTGGGTACCACAGCTCGGTCCCCTTCCCCTTAGCTGACCTTGCTGACACGGAGAGCACGTGGAGGATAACCAAGAATATGCTCCTGCTGGTAAAGATCAGAATTTGGGGGAAATTCCTTTTTTGGACTACAAAGCCGAACCTTCTGGGCACTACAGGTTCCAAAATCCAGCCAGGAGTTTTCCTAAGCATGGAAAAAATGAGGAGGAACCGAAAATAGTCCTGGAACAGAAAAAGATTTCCAAATTGAAAGGGGTGGTATAATTGCAATGTGTATTTTTTTAAAATCCCCCTGGCAGTTGGCTCAAATTGCCCCCCCCTATGCTCTGTGAAGTTCACATCTTTAGTCAAGTGACTTTGGTATTGTGAAGTGCAGGCTGGGTGTCTGCACAAACAAACTGTGTTTTGCATGTGTGAGTGATCTTGAGACCGCTTCCAAATTATAGGGTTCATTTTTAAAAAAAAATGTTTAGACACACAGAGAGCATTTGGAAGAAACACAGCGTGTTTAAAAGTTCTGATTCTGGATGGACCATGGCAAAGGTTCCTAGCGATCTAGCCTGTTTCTAAGCTGCACCCACTGAACCCTAATCAGATTTTGGAGATCTAGAACCTATCTGTTTGTCTTTCTGGAAGCCCAGCAGATCTGTAAAAGCTCACCTCTAGCAATAATCATAACTGCATGCGGTCAAGTCCATTCTGGCTCGTGGCGCCCGTTCTTTCTGGCAAACTCCAGACCTTCCATGGAGACCATACTGAGCTAGACAGAGCAATAGCTGGACTCACCTGAAACAGCTTCCTATCTCCTTATGTCTTCTGAGAGAATCCAGTAACTCCGTGGCAGGTTATCTCCTTGGCATGGTGATATGATCAGGTTCAATCCTTGGTTTTCCCTTGATATGACTGGGAAAGACACTTGACTGAAGACTTGGGAAGATGCCGATCATTGGTCCCTATCTATCCAGAGATAGTTGAGGAGACCTGTGGGTGTCTTTAAGACTACATCTTATCAGCCCTGTCCAATAAAGCTGAGTTGGGTAGGAGAATGGGCTTTAATAGCCCATAAACAACCCTATAAACTTCCCGGTTTATGTTCTTTGAATTAAACTTGGTGGTGTATCAATCAATCAATCAATCAATCAATCAATCAATCAATCAATCAATCAATCAATCAATCAATCAATATCTGGAGAGGCACAGCTGGTGAAACAAGGATCTGATTCAATCTATGCTAGTTTCTTGGGTTCCTATTAATAATGGGCGTCTCCATGCTTTTGGGACTACAACCCCCAGCATATGGACTACAACTCCCAGTAACCAACCTTCCTAAAGAATGCTGGGAACTGTAGTCCAAGCCCACACATAGGCACCGTCCAAGCCTTTCTAATGACTCCCAGAGCCACAGCATGAAGGGTATGAACTTTGCCTGTGCTTTGAGAAACTTCCCACCCCACCTCACCCCACCCCACCTGGTTATGCTTGGAGAACACCCCCCCACCCCTCCCCAGACACAGAAAACCTAGAAAACTGTTTGGGAGGCCAAGTCTCGATTTGAAAAGAGTTATATTTGATTGTTTTGTGCATTACTCACTTGTCTTTCAAGACAGCAGCCTTTTCAAGGTGCTGGAAATGTCAGTCATGCAACTCAATGTCAATATAACACACTCATAAATCCATTTTGAAACAAATTAAAACGCGTCAGTAACAAAAGAAGGGCAGAAAGAAGCTCATTTCGCTTGCTTCCCAGTGGAGCCAGCTTTTAGTGGGGCTTAGAGGTGGGTGGCTGCAGGCATCTGAATGTTGTTGTTGTTGTTGTTGTTGTTGTTGTTGTTGTTGTTGTTGTTGTTGTTGTCACTGCAACTCCCACCATCCGCGGCATAAATTCAGCTGGACAGAGCAAATGGGCATTGTAATTTAACTACATCTAAGCACATCTGATCTTGCTTGATTTTGGAAGCTAAGCAGGGTCACCCCTGGTTAGTACTTGGATGGGCAACCACCAGGGGATACCAGGTGCTGTAGGCTCCTGGAGTAGGAACTGGCAAGCCACTCCAGTATTCCTGCCAAGAAAACTCCACGGACATGGGGTCACGAAGAGTCAGTCACAACTGTAACGATGCAACACACAAACAGGCAGTCAATGTTTGTTTATCAGCTTGAATCAATGGAGAATCTTGTGCACATTGACGTAGCAATTAGTAATCCTATTGGGACTAGCTCCGCAGAGGATCTACATTTGTTTAAATGATACCTTGAAATACAAAATGAACAACAAATGCAAAAAACAGGTGTCAATGTTACAGATCACTTGAAAAAGCATCATACAATACACAAGTTTTCATGGATCCAACACCACGTCCTCATGATTGCCACCAAGTATGAAGAACTTAAAATTCATGCCAAGATGGACTTTGTCGAGCCAATCTATCTCAGATGTAAATCAGGCCAGGTGCAGGGACTAACAAAACAGATGACGATATTAAGCGATATTAGAATAAACAAACTTTCTTTGTTCGGGGTTATTAGTTATTTCAGACTGAAGGAGAGGGCTGTGAAACATGAAAAGTTAACACATGTTCCTGTTAGTCCAAAGACCAAAAAGATATAAAAACTTCCAGGGTATTTTTAAAAAAAATCATTTTATTTATTTATGTTATTTATTTATGTTGTAGACTTTGGGATCTGGTTGCCTACAGAAAATAGGTAATTTACACATTTTCAGTGGGGAAACTGCCTGGATCTACCTATTTTGGCATAACAAAAAACACGGGAAGGCTTACAGGCTTGTTTCTGCTGGAAGTTCCCAATCCTCAGATGTATTGTTCGGTCTAGTTAAAGAAAGGCAGGGTAAATATCTGTCTATCTATATTAAATTAAGTTAAATTAAATAATGTCAGGTGGGTTGGGTTAGGGTTAGGGTTAGGGTTAGGGTTAGGAGGAGGTGTAGGCTGTAACTTTTCCAAAGTGTTCAGATGGAGAATTATGATTCCACCAGCTTCCACAGCCACCCTTGCTCCCCCCTGTTGACTTGGAGGACAGAGCTTGACAGAGTGTCCAACCCAAGTGTACAAGTCTGTCCAACAGCCTTCAAGGGCTTTGTTGGTTCATTTGTTTGTTTTTCCAGGTTCCCGGGTAGACAGCCCCTCCTCTCCCTCTAGCTACCTGGCCATTGTTGAGACATGTTGAGAACTTGGTGGCGGTGAGATGGATGAGCCACAGGGGCAGATAAGCTGATCAGCTCCTCAGAGGCAATGGCCAGTCAGTTGCCAGTCAACTCCTGAGGAACGCTTTCTAACTCAACAGCTTCACACGTTCGGATATAAGCCATCCAGGGATGGACGCGCATCCTGCTGGTCCTGTGAAATGTCCAGGAGAACCTATGGTGTGCCCTTCTATTCTATTCTATTCTATTCTATTCTATTCTATTCTATTCTATTCTATTCTATTCTAATGGCCAGAATTCCATGAGCTGGTTATGCCTGCATACTTGGAATGTCATATATTTACTTACTTACTCACTCACTCACTCACTCACTCATGTATTTATTTAAAATATTTCACCCTGCCTTTCTCCTTTACAAGGGCCTGGGGCAGCTGACATCATTAAAGAGACAATATTGAACAGTGGAAAAACAGTAAGTATATAACTATTTAAAAACAATTAAACAAATTAAACAAATATACAATTTATTTATTTATTTTTAAAAAATGTAAACTGGAACAATAATTTACCACCAGGGAACAAGTTGCAACCTGACCTTGAAGGCAGGTTTTGATGCCATCACCACATCCTGTGGCAGGGAGTTCCACAGAACTCACGAGCACACACAAACTCACAGAACTGTCAATCGCTTCCCACGTATTCTGCATGGTTTTTTTTTCACCTTCCTGTCCATCAATGCACATTTTTGTTTTCTTGGTGCCCTCTTTACTTGGTTTAGGACTGGCCCAGTCTGGAAATTAATATGGTTTTGCATTCAAGTAACTGCATACAGAGAGCAAACAACAACATCTATGAATACACATGGTTGTCATGTGTCATCCTTCCAACTTCTGGAGACCTTAATAGAGTTTCTGAGGTGTGATGGAAGCTGTAACATTAATATCTTTTCAACATCAGGAGGCCAGAGGTTGACCAGTTGGGCCCCAATGAGTGAACTCACAGGCTTTGAAACAGTTACTAAAGTGCAGTACCATATTTTCCCATGGATAAGACTATATTTTTGCTTAAAATCGTTAGACTAAAAATTGAGGGCCGTCTTATATATGCCAGTCGTCTTATACATGGGGGCATCTTATAAATGGAAAAACACTTTAAGACGGTGTGCAGTATTTTATTTATTATTTATTTATTTAAAATATTTTTTGCCCAGCCTCTCTCCATAAAAGGTGACTTACCATCCTTAAAAAGAAAAAAAATTAAAAGCTAAAAACGGTAGACATTAAAATACTTTAAAGAACAAAAACAACCAAGTGTAATATTAAGCCCAGTAAATGAAAACAACACTAAAAAGACATTTAGAAGCCACAGAGCCCACCCATGCCCAAGGAGGCTCCAGCTGTCCGTCACTAAGGAAAAGATTGCCTGAAGAGAAAAGTCTTGGCTTGCTTGTGGTAGGACAGCAAACCAGCCTGGTTTCTTGTGGGAGGGAGTTCCAAAGTCTGGGAGCAGCCATAGAGAAGGCCCTCTCCCATGTCACAACATGTGGGAGGGGGGTAGCACAGAGGGATGATTATCCCAAGACTTTTGTGGTTGCTCTTTTACCCTCACTTATTGCTGTCACCACCACCACCACCACCATCACCACCACCATCATCATCATCATCATCATCATCATCATCATCATCATCATCATCATCATCATCATCATCATCATCATCATGTATTATTGCTGCTCTAGTCGTCTGGCAGAAGCTGCCTGGAGCCGATGTTTCCGGGAGAATGCAGGAGAACAGAGCAGCATGGCCATCGCTACAGTCAATCCTTTCGGAAGCACGGCCGGATGATGATGATGATGATGATGATGATGATGATGATGATGATGATGATGATGATGATGACGATCTCGGTCTCCGGGCCGATCTGTGTACAAAATACTGGTCCGAGCAGGGTATGAATAATAGACCACTCCGAATGGGGCCCTGGATGATCCGGGCGGGTGGACCGAGGGCGGACCCGTTGGCCTAACCCGAGTGCCCGTCCAAGACGTGGTCTTTTCTGGGGTGACCGGAGCGGGGGGGGGCTCCCTTCGGCCTTCACCTCATCCCATCTCAGCCTGTCCCGTCCCCAGGGGCTTGCGGGCTGCCGGGGCTCCTCCTTCCTTGCCAGCCGAGCTGCTCGGGTTGCAAGCCAAGCGCGCGAGGTCTGGGGCCGGAGCGGCTCCGGTTTCTCCTTCTCCCCCCCCCACCCCCTACACACACACCGCCCCCCCCCCCCCGGCTGGCCTTCTAAGGTTGCAGCGGCGGGAAAGTGAAGGAGGCGCTTGGCCCCGGCGACTTGGTAGGTGACCGCCCGATTAGGAGCAGATTTATAGGGCCGCTCGGTCGCGCTTGTCCTGAGACCAGGCCCCCAGCAACCTCACGCTTCCAAGGGACGGGCCAGATTCCCGTAGCAAGGGCTTTCCACAGGGGGACCCAGACCCGGGAAACAGCGAGGGCAGCCCCTCCAGAGAGGAAAGATCAAGAGATACACGGGGCTTCCCAAGAGCTGCTTTCGTTCCTTTTTGACATCAATGGACTCCTTTTCCTCTTGATCCACGCCTGTTTTCCTGCTTGGTCCATGTTTTGCAACATCTCAGCAATCAGTTCTAGCGTGGTTTTTACACCTGAGTATCCCCAAGAGGTAGGAGCACAGTTATCCATCCATCCATCCATCCATCTGACCCAGGACTCATACCGGTCCTATCAATTAGTAGGGACTGCTAACTTGACTGTTTGACTTAACTTCATATTGATTCGGACCCAGAATAATCCAGGGCTTTCAAAGGGGGGCTGGATTCGGATTGGGTCCTCATTTCAGCTCTGGGGCAATTTTGCTGGAAGCTTGGAGACTTACTCCATCCAGACGTATTTAAACAAATTCCACAACATTTTATACCGTTGTCACAAATAAGACGTCCAGATGACGTTCTCTGTGGATTACAAGGTGCCTCCGGTATTTCTGGAAATGGTAGTCCAAAGGGACCTTGGAATAAAGATCCGAGGTGTTGCTTGTCAGTCAAGATCCTTTCATTTATTGATTTTATTTTGAATATTTTTACCCCACCTTTCTCCTTGGAAAAGGACCCAAGGTGGCTTACAATCATGAGGGACAACATACAGCCCCAAACATTCAAAACGTATTCAAGTTGAGAACAGGGAGTTAGAAGAGGCCTCTTACAACATTAAAAGGTAATATTAAAGCTACCAAGAACAGACAAAAGGGGGAAAATCCATGATGAGGGATGGAAACTAGCATGGGAAACACTGGTGTTCATGCATGGTCACATTCATAGGTAGTCCCTCATTCAGGGAAAGCTTGCCTGAAGAGGAAGGTCTTTGCCTGCTTCCGGAAAGACAGCAGAGATGGGGCCGTCCTGGCATCTAGTGGGAGGGAGTTCCAAAGTCTGGGAGTAGCAACAGAGAAGGCCTTTCCATGTGTTCTTATGAGACGCTCCTGTGAAGGTGGTGCTCCAGTATTTAAGTTCGCGGCTGGCTGGGTAGCTCTGTGGTTTAGGTCTCTGGCTCCGGACCAGGGGCTGGGAATTCGATTCTATCCCGCCCCCCACCCCACAACCTTCTGGGAGAAGAACCAGCTTGTGTGGCTTTGGGCAAGCTGCACAGCGCGGGAAGAGGGGAATGGGCAACCGCTTCTGAGTACTCTCGCCTAGGTCCTAGGACAGTGATGGCGAACCTATGGCACGGGTGCCAAAGGTGACCCTCGGAGCCCTTTCGGTGGGCACCCGACATCGCCCCTTCATAGCCACCTGCATACAGGTTAAATTACTGTATTGGCACTTTGCAAAAAAAAATAGTGGGTTTTGAAGTGCAGTTTGGGCACTCGGGGTTTCTAAAAGGTTCGCCATAACTGTCCTAGGTAGGAAGTTGCCTCAATTAGGATTGATTCGACCACACGGGATCAGACGATTTAAATTCGCCTTCCTATATTCCTTTGACAGGGGAAGAGGGCCGAGGAGGGGGCTTCAGTCGATTAAACTCCAGAGGTCTGCCCCTTCCTTTCTGAGTGGATGATGGCGTGAAGGGATATGTCCGCTTCAATTCCACACAAACCTGTTGAATTCCCCAGGGAATATTTCCAAGCGAGCAAAAAAGCCCTAGGACTGGAGGGAGCTGGTGGGAATGGAGAGAGGGGAGGATGCCCAGTCCTCAGATGATGAGAGCTGCTCAGAAACCAAGATCCCGGCCCTATCAGCAGGGCAGAGTGAGTCTGTGGCCTGTGGCGATTCTGGATATTACCAAAGGGTAATTCAGTTGTGAACTGAAATCGTTAAAAACGAGGCTAATTCTTTCCTTTTAGTTTGTTTTTTTAATTTTTATTGCTGGTGCTTTTCGAAGATGGAACGGCTCTCTGTTCGACGGGTCTTGCTCTTTTTTTATGAGTTTCAGTAGGGTATCTGCTTAATGCTTTTAAAAGATCGCAGTCGTTTATTACCCGGCTTGGTTTCCTTTATTAGGGAAAGCCGCGGTGGATCCTTTAGGAGAAAGCAGGCATGATAAATATTCCAAGATAATAAATAGGGTAGGGGAAAGATGGTGCAGGATCGACGCAGGGAAACGCAGCCCCCTTTCGGCTTCGTGCCCCTCAGCTTTTCCCGTTTACCCCCCCCCCCCCAAGAGACCGGCTTGAGAGCAAAAGGACGTTGTTCTAGTATTGGCGGCTCCAGTTAGAGTAGACCTACCGACTCCAGGGTGATTTGCAGAAGGGTTGACTTCCCCTTTCAGCGGCGGAGTCTGCAGCTTGGAAACTGGAGGAAAGATTCTCTCATTCTCTCCAGGCACCGACTCGCCCCCGTGCCTGCATCTCTCCTTTTTTTTATTTTTAGCTTTTTATTTTATTTTATTTTATTTTATATTTTATTTTATTTTATTTTGCAGGGAGGGGTGGGCTCTTCCCCCCCATCTCTCTCGTTCTCTTCACTCTCCCCCCCCCCTTGAGATACGTTTAGATACGGTTTTTTTCCCGCCATGATGGAACCGCGGATTTATTTATTTATTTATTTATTTATTTATTTATTTATTTATTTATTTATTTATTTTCGGGGGGGGCTGCGTGAAAGAGGGCGCCGGGCGCTTGCACCCGTTCAGGCACCTGCCCCAGGAGATCGTGTCACCTTTGGAGAAGGGGGAGGGGGCGGCAAGGGAGGGAGGTCTTTGCCAAGAAAAAGGAGGTGGGGTAGGAGGGGGAGAGTTGGAGAAGAAGGGTGGGGGACGTTGGCGGGTCCTCGCCTCAATATTTCCAGGCGCGGGAGGGGCTGGGGACATCTCGCTGGAAAAGGTGCAAGAAGGAGTAAGGAAGAACAATCAACCAACGAAACGCAAGCCATGCGTTAGAAGAAGGCGCGGGGGGGGGGGGCAAAAAGCGATCGTTTGTACGTAGAAGGTTCCGTGCAGAGTAAAAAAGAGGCAAGGGCGACAGCGGAGGCTTTCGAAATGAGTCGATTTAATTCCCCCCCCCGCTTACTCCAAGGACTCCCCCCAGCCTCTCTGTCTTGTTTTTGGCGAGGGTGGGGTGGGGTGGGGTGGGGGTCGCCGCAGGCTGGAAGGGAGGGGTGGGGGGGGGGTTCTGTGACTGCTGCTTCCAGGGATGGCGGGCATGGGTGGGGTTGGGGAATGGGGGGGGGACCCAAGCGCAGGAGGGAGGGCGAGAGCGCGGGACCGCGGCGGCGGCGGCGGCGGGGCAGGGCGAGGGCGCGAGCGAGCGAGCGGGGGAGCGCACGGGGCGATTTCCCGCCGGCGGGGAGGCGGGCGCGGCGATGGGCTGTGGATGGAAGAGGAGGGGGGGCAGAGGCAGGGAGGGACGGGCCAGGACGGGCCTGGGCGAGGAGCCGGAGAGGTAGCGGGGCGAGGCGAGCGCCGGGGGAAGCTTCCTGCGCCTGTTTCCCTTCTCCAGCAGCTTCTGTCGCCGCCAGAGCCACCAGGGCGCGCGGAGGGCCGGGGGATTTCCTTGGCCCGGCCCGGGGGCTGGCTAGGGCCGTCGCGGGTTCTTCTTCCTCCTCCTCCTCCTCCTCCTCCTCCTCCTCCTCCTCCGGCCCGGGCGCTCGCCTCTCTCTATGGACGACGGCAGCCCCTTGTCTCCCAAGGCCAACGCGTTCAGTATCGCCTCTCTGATTTCAGCCGCCGAGCAAGCCGGGAAGGAGGCCGCCGCGGCCCTGGACGCCGAGCCGAGCGGCTCCGCTGCCGGTGGGGGTCCCCGCAAGCCCTACAGCCCCCCCTGCGCCGCCGCACGAAGGAGGATGCATTTCAGCGCCGTCCCCCGGGACGTGGAAGGTAAGCGACCGCTTCGGGCAGAGAGGGTCGCCCCCCAAAGGTGTGGGTGGGAGGGGAGGGCCGGGTCGGTGCAAAAAGACTCCGGCTCCTCCCCTGAGCCTCTCTCCCGGAGAAGGTTAGCGCTCAGGGATCAAGTGCAAGAGGGATCGCTTAGTTAGAGGGATCGATCTCCCCAACACTCACACACATACACACACGCGCGCGCCGCCTTCGCAACCTCGCGGTCTCTGGAGTGTTTGCAGCGCCGTCCTAAGTCGTCTTGGCTTCGGCTTGCAAGCAGAACCAAGTTGGAACTGCGTTGGGGGGGGGGGTTTTTCTCTCTCTCTCTCTCTCTCTCTCTCTCTCTCTCTCTCTCTCTCTCTCTCTGTGTGTGTGTGTGTGTGTGTGTGTGTGTGTGTGTGTGTGTGTGTGTGTGTGTGTGTGTGTGTGTGTGTGTGTGTTGGCCAAACGCCTTCCAAAATTGCCCAGACCAGCGGGGCCAGCTGGGTAACTCTTCCAGGCTGCAACTATTATGGCCCCGATCCCAGACCGGAGTCTTGACCAGTCCGGTTCCCCACCGGCCCACCCTAGCGCTGGTCGCCGGCTGCCTTTGACCATACTTGCGACCCACGCTAGGCGCACGCCGACCTGCGCCCCTGTCCCCTCCTTGCCGAATCCAACCCGGCCTGGGGTTTGGTAAATTCCCCAGTCGCCTCTCCTGTGTCCCTGCTGCCTTCGCTCAGGAGTCAAAACCAAGGGTCTCTTTCTTTCTCTCTCTCTCTTTTAAAACAACTGCCTTGCAATTAAATTAAAATCGAACGTCTAATGGCACCTGCTTCCGGATCCCAAGATTTAGGAAGCTAGGGTACTTGCCCTATACGGCAGAGTCTACTCTTGGATCTATTCGGGTCCTCTTTAAACTATCGATCTCCTTGAGCGCCACCTGCGCAGGCCGGGAATCCAACCTGCGGTCTTTTTAGATTCATGCCGTTCTGTGGCCTCACCAGGCCGTTCCCTAAATATAGCCAGCTTAATGGGAATCCACGGGTCTGACCTGGTCCCTACCTAAAACGAGGGGGAGGGCGGGAATCAACAGCGCCTTCTTTGCTTTATTACCAAATAGCGTATTATTCTAAGGATCGTCACGGTTTCCGAGTCGGTCGCTTTTAATTCGGCTGCTCTCGGATCCGCAAAGGCGCTTCACCAGAAAGAATTCAACCTGAAGTTTGCGCTTAAAGCTGCGCACAGATCCCGGGAACAGTATGCCTCCTCCAATACGGGGGGGGGGGGCTCATTTCAGAGTAAGCTTGCCCAGGATTGGGCCGCCTATAAATATTAGTCGTTGAAGCCAACGCCCCCTGAAATAAAAATAAACACAGGCACAAACAAAACCACCGGCTTTCCAATCGGTAGTAAATCTAGAGCAACGCTCATCCTTGTAAGAATAATGTGCAGCTTTCCTGTCAATTAGCAAGTTCGCCCGGAGGTATGCAGTCATTAGCTGCAATTATGGCACCCTAAGGAAGAGACCACGTGTATTAGGGGAAGAGAGAGAGAGAGAGAGAGAGAGAGAGAGAGAGAGAGAGAGAGAGAGAGATCCATAGAAGTAGTTACACGTAAAAACAACAGGTAAAGGAACACACGCCTTCTTTCTGTGTGAAGACAAGGAGGAGGCGGCCGAGACATGTTTCAAAGTCCAGTTAAATTAGAATGGGAGAGTTTAAAGTCCAACTGAAAGCATTTAAAACCTAATTAATTAGAATGGGCGAGTTGAAAGCAACGCTTCTCGCTTTGGAAATGAACGAACTGAACTTGAAGGCGCTTTACTTTCACTAAACGCTTCTCGTTCTGTATCTACTATAGACAAACAATTGTTCTGCTAAGTTCCGGCCGAACTACGCCCTATAGGAGCTTACATCCGAGGACAAGTCCTAAACAAGAGGCAGCCTGGCATAGAGAAAAGACGTAAATACTTGACTTGGAAGTATAGGCGGCGACGTTAATAAGAATGCAGGCAGAGATGTTAATAAGAATGCATGCACCCGAAGGAAAACGAGCAGCAATAGTAGTGATGGCGTTCTTTCAATACTATTCAGTGGACTCCATCTGTTAAACGGCGCGGGGTTAATTGCTTAATTGCGTCCTGGGAGGAGGA